>JAHKKF010514056.1:0-11620 GCA_019740295.1 Labeo calbasu | reverse complement strand
TTTATATCTCATAATTCTATTTTTTCTCAGAATTTGTCATTTCTTTGCAATTCTAACTATTTTCTTAATTTTAAGTTTATCTCACAACTCTAAGTTTTTCTTTATATTTTTATTTATTTATAGCAATTCTGACTTTTTTCCTCATAATTCTGAGTTTACATCTTGTAATTCTATTTTTTCCCCTCTGAATGTTTAATTCATTTCTTGCAATTCTAAATATTTTCAGAATTTTAAATTTATATTTTACAATTCTGACTTTTTTCTTTAAATTTCGAATTTATTTCTAGCAATTCAGAATTTTTCCCTCATAATTCTGAGTCTATATCTTTTCATTTTAATTTTTTTCTCAGAATTTTTAATACATTTCTTGCAATTCTAACCTTTTTTTCTGAATTTTGAGTTTATATCTCACAATTCTAGCTTTTTTCTTCAAATTTAGAATTTATTTCTACCAATTCTGACTTTTTTCCTCATAATTCTGAGTTTGTATCTCATAATTAAATTTTTTTCTCAGTTTTTAATTAATTTCTTGCAATTGTAACTTTTTTCTGAATTTTAACTTTATATCTCACAATTCTAACTTTTTTATTTACATTTTAAATTAATTTCTATCAGTTCTGACTTTTTTCCTCGTAATTCTAAGTTTATCTCATAATTAAATTTTTTCTGAATTTCTAATTAATTTCTTGCAATTCTAACTTTTTTCTTTACATTTTTAATTTATTTATAGGAATTCTGACTTTTTTCCTCACAATTCTGAGTTTATATCTTGTAATTCTATTTTTTTTCAGAATTTTAAATTTATATCTCACAATTCTGACTTTTTTCTTTAAATTTCAAATTTATTTTTAGCAATTCTGAAATTTTTCTTCATGAGTTTATATCTCGTAAGTCACATTTTTTCCTCTGAATGTTTAATAAATATCTTGCAATTTTAAATTTTCTGACTTTATTCTTTTAATTTTGTTTATATCTCATAAATCTATTTTTCTTTCTGAATTTTTAATTAATTTCTTGCAATTCTAATCTAATTTAAATCTCACAATTACGCCATTTGTCTCTGATTGCTGAGTTTATAACTCACAATTCTGACTTTTTTCTTTAAATTTTAAATATATTTCTTGCATTTCTGACTTTTTTCTCTAAACTCAGAGTGTAAATCTTGCAATTATGGCTTTTTTCCTCTGATTTCTGAGTTTATATCTTGCAGTTCTGACTTATTTGTAGTCAGTTATTGTTTTAGTTAACTATAATAACTAAATCGGTCTCTTACATTGAGTTGTTCTGTGGGAAAGGCGCCGATCCCGACTCTAGTGGTGTAGGCCTTTGACACTCCGTACACGTCGCCGATGTTTGCGGGCGGGATGCCGAGGCCGGTGCACACGCCGCCCACCGTACAATTGGACGACGTCACAAATGGGTACGTTCCTACAGAGAGACAAACCACCGTTTAACCCTGACATCAACACAGTTGACGCACACATACAGAAATAGCTCCTCACCAAAGTCGATGTCGAGCAGCGCCGCGTTTGCTCCCTCCACCAGGATTTTCTTCGGCGGTCCGTGAATTGCATCATACATGAAATAGACGCCGTCCCTGACCAGCGGTCTGATCCTCTCGGCGTAGTCCTGTGAACGAGCGCGGGTCAGAGACGGCCAGCCAATCACACACCGCATGCGTCTGCTGTTCAACTGACCTTCAGCTTCTTCAGCTCGCTCTCCACGTCCACTTTCAGAGCCGGATACATGGACTGGTACTGCTGCACCAGGTTCTTCACCCTTCACCAGTGAGTTATCAACACTTCAGATCATCAGCGCATAGACATAAGCATCACTGTAAGATTTACACAGGATTCACCTGGTAGAAAACTCGGTGAAATCGGCCATCAGGTCACAGATGCGAAGCCCAGTGCGAGACGCTTTACAGGAGTACGTGGGGCCGATGCCCTTTTTAGTTGTTCCTATGCTGTGAATGAACATAAACACATTTAAAGAAAAATATAAGAAAACTAGTTCTTAGTTGTTTTTTTAATCACCAAAAACTAGAAAACTACTAAAAAAACTACTAAAGTTGCATTTTAAATTTCAGAAAGAGTGAATCCTTAAACTCAGGAGGTCAAACTAACTATTATAATTTTTTTATTTTACATTTTTATGTTATTTTATTTATTTTTTGCATTTATTATTATTATTTTTTTATGTTTTATGTTTGTATTTCTTTGAGTAAAAAAGGTGCATTATTTAAAAGATTTCAAAGAATTTTAAACATAAAACATAAATACAAAAAAAAAATAATTTGATTGATTTTGTTAAATTCTGCAATGATTTCTTAGTTGATTCTTTGCTGTGAACAAACATAAATACATAAAAATAATATAAGAAAAATACTAAACTAAACTACTAAAGTTGCATTTTAAAGTTCAGAAAATGTGAATCATTAAACTTAGGAGGTCAAACTAAATATTATCAGCCATTTTATTTTATATTATTTTATTTCTTTTTTGCATTTCTTTTTTTTTTTTTAAATAAGGTGCATTATTTAAAAAAAATATTATTATTATTATTTTTTTTTGTTATTATTATTATTATTATTATTATATGAAGTTTGCAATATTTGCAATTAAAATGAGCAACCAATTTGTGTGATTGCAAAGTTCAAATAATAATAATAATGTTTTTTAATAATACACCTTTTTATACTCAAAGAATTTCAAACATAGTACATAAAACATAAATACAAAAAAATAAAATTAAAATTTGACTGATTTTGTTAAATCAGTTTGCTGTGAACATAAAAACATTAAAACATATAACAAAAATACAGTTTAATCACCAAAAAACTAGAGTTGCATTTTAAAGTTCAGAAAAACTCAGGTTAAACTAATCATTACAAGCCATTTTATTTGACATTTTTATGTTATTTATTTATTTTTTTTGCAATTATTTATTTTTTGGTTTTTATGTTTTATGTTTGTATTTCTTTGAGTATAAAAAGGTGCATTATTTAAAAAGATTAAATTATATATATATATATATATATATATATATATATATATATATATACACACATCTTTGACTGGTTTTGTTAAATCCTGCAATGATTTCTTAGTTGATCCTATGATCCTATANTTTTTGCAATTATTTATTTTTTGGTTTTTATGTTCTATGTTTGTATTTCTTTGAGTATAAAAAGGTGCATTATTTAAAAAGATTAAATTATATATATACATATATATATATATATATATATATATATATATACACACATCTTTGACTGGTTTTGTTAAATCCTGCAATGATTTCTTAGTTGATCCTATGATCCTATACTGTGAACAAACATAAATACATAAAAAATATAAGAAAGCTGCACTTTAATCACCAAAAAATGAAACTACTAATAAAAAATAATGCAACAGAAATTTGTTTTTCAGAAAATGTGAATCAACAAAGTAAATATTATAAGCTCTTATATTTTACTTAATATATTAATATTATAAATATATTATTTATTATTTTTTATTTCACTCTTTTTTCATGATTTTATTTTATTTTTATTTTTTTTGTTTATGTTTTATGTAATATGTTAGTTATTTTAGTGTTTTAAGAAATGTACATGATAATAATAATAATAATAATAATAATAATAAAAATAATAATATTAATAATAATAATCATTATTATTATATGAAGTCTGCAATATTTGCAACTGAAATTCATAAATAGTTACCAAACTGCAAATTTGTCTGAATACAGGCCTTAATTGGTGTGATTTTGTTGTCTTCTAACAATTAACATGAACTAAACAAATATTTATCAAACATAAATGCAATCTGAATCAAATTTACATTAAATTATAGAAGCACTTGTTTAATCATGAAGGTCACATCAAGACCTCTGATGTGGGACAGGACAAAATCCTTTTAATGGGGATACAGGCATTTGATTTGTTAAAAACAACCTGCTTTTGATACTAGGCTAATTTGATGTTAGATAATAGTTTATCTCACTACAAAAAACTAAAGTGTACCTATGGAAAATACTTACTTTTGTCCTTCCTGAGCTTGTCTCTGAACCTCCTGAAGTCCGTCCACGGCCTGATGAAAGTCAAATACTGACACAAACAGATGCAATCATGAGATCGTCTATTATTCTATGTATTTTCCATCATCACTGTATTCAATATATTTAATAAAAATCACTGTTATTTACCAATGTGAGCCCGATCTGAGATGACCAGTCTTTTTTCCCATCCTTTCAGCCCTTATCATGGAAGAAAACAACTAATTATTTCTGAGCACAGAATCAAGCTGTGAATAATCAATGAATTATATCAACTGAACAGGGTTTGTGTAAGGCTAATTTATTAAAAACGTAATGTTTGCATCTATATGGAAATGACGACAAAAAATACCTTTTTTCTCATTCTTGTCAATCTCCTCAAATAATCCTGGAAGATGAATGACTACGCCATTACCTGCAGATGAACGCACGATACTGAAACTACACAGGCAATCTGGATTCATCTTTATAATCTCTCAAAATATCATTTTTGATTATACACAAAACAGTGCTTTACTCATTATGCAGTGCTTTACTGCCACTGCATAAAAAACTTATTTCTTTCAATTTTAATTTTTTTTTTTTTTTTTTTTTTACAATTCTGACTTATTTCTTTCAATTTAAAGAGTTTAGTGTATTTCTCACAATTCTGACCTTTTTCTTTAATATTTTTATTTATTTCTCACAATTCTGACTTTTTTCTTAATTTTTTTTTACATTTATTTCTTATAATTCTGACTTTTTTCTTTATTTTTTACATTAATTTCTTACAATCGTGACTTTATTCTTTGTCTTTTACATTTACAATTCTGACTTTTTTTCTTTCTTTATTTCTTTATTTATTTCTCACAATTCTGACTTTTTCTTTAAATTTTCAATTTATTTCTTCCAATTCTGACCTTTTATCTTTAATTTTATTTATTTCTCACAATTCTGACTTTTTCCTTATTTTTTAATTTATTACTTGCCATTCTGACTTTTTTCTTTAATTTTTACATTTATTTCTCACAATTCTGAATTTTTCTTCAATTATTTACAACTGTTTCTCACAATTCTGACTTAGTTCTTTAATTTTGAATTTATTTCTCACAATTTTGACTATTTTCTCTGAATTCAAAGGTTTATTTCTCACAATTTAGACTTTTTTCTTAAAATTTTTTAATTTATCTCTTGCAATTCCGACTTTTATAGCTAATTTCACAGGTTAAATCTTGCAATTCTACATTTTTTTCACAATTTCAAGTTTATATCTCTAAATTATGAGTTTATATCTTGCAGTTGCTAAATATTAACCCATAATTTCAAGTTTACATTTTCTTTTCTCACAATTCTGAGTTTATGTCCCGCAATTTAAAGTTTTCCATCAGAATTTATGGGTTTCTATTTTGCATTTCTGAGAAAAAAAAATGACCTTATTTAATTTTTGGAAACAATCTTCCATATACAGTAAATATGCCACATGCACCACTTCATTTATCCTCTGTGCATTGGACTGCAAGACTTTTATTCTCACCGATGAATGATGTGCATTTGGTGCTGATGATTCCACTGGGGAGAAGATGGAAATCATACTCTTTCTCATCCACCACCACCGTGTGACCAGCGTTATTTCCTCCCTGTTGAGTGACAGAAAAAACACATGAACTTCACACGGTGTTCCGTGAAGCTGCAGGATGGTTTGCAGTCAAAGGACACCGACGTCTCAAAGGTTCACGGTCCAGATTTATTCTTATTTTCTCCAGAAGGGAGACCTGGACATGTGACTCCGTAAGCATCCAGACAGCCGACTTGCCCTTTACTCAGACACACAGTGTCCAGCGGAGAAGACCAGCCTACAGCTGATCCCACCAACCAGAGACGCTTATTTTCAACAGGCTATGCAACGGGCTTGTGTCGCCAGCGCCGTGCCCTTCTCACATGTCCAGTAACGCTGAGAATGTGACCCGAGTTCAGCGAAGGGCAGGAGGAATTCTGGGACTGACATTCAGTGAGATTCAGACTCACACAGGAATACAGCTGAACATGCATGAACTTTTAGGAATACTATATGCATATAAATATAGTTTTAAAAGCATTGCATGTGATTTATAATGACAATAACTCAAAACAGAGCCATAAACACTCAATAAACACTAATGCTGACACTCCCTCTCATAATCACACTAGTTTAGACTGATAAAGAATGATGCATTCCTAAATTAGTATAGAAAATGTAGTAACACTGAATGTGTACAGAAATAACTGAGCAATATCGTAAACTATTAATAGATATATATTTCTATACATGTTCAGTCCAGTTGCATTTTCATGAACATGAGATATGACATAATTTTCCACAATAACACGTTAAAATCTTGACTTAACTCAAAAAAACGTATTAGACCCACAAATTATACAGAGAAAACAGCACCACACTTGCATAGTTTGCTATAATTATAGATATTCATAAATAATATACATAAATAAATATTTTATTTATGTTTAAATAAGTAATTTATTAGTATTGTTAACAGTAGTAGTAGTAGTACATGGTATTAAATTTGTTTTTATTAATGTAATTACAGCAAACAATGATTTAGAATAGTATTAAAATCGATTAATAATATTAATTAGATATAATAACCAATTATTAAAAATAAATAACAAATACTCACTTAATACAACTAATTATTTAAATTATACATGATTACAGTCGAATTCATTATATATTTCACACAAAAAGTTACCGGTTAAGTTGGCTACTGTTTATTAGTTATATGTGAATTATAGGTTTCATATAGGTTTATCTTTTGACCGTTATATTTACCTGACACCTGCACACGACGTCAGACTCCGTTGCCAATAAATCAACAACTTTTCCTTTGCCTTCATCTCCCCATTGCGCTCCCAGAACCACCGTCACTTTGTTCCCTGAGTCGTTTCTCGCCCGTTTCACCGCGGCTGACGGCGGGTTCGAGTAGCTCTTGTGGTCGTTTGCTGACCAGCCCGAAGACATCTTGAAGTTTCCGGAGCGGAATGAATCTGATGACAGCCGTCAGCCGCGCGCCTCACGGGAACTGAACGGGCGGGTGCAACGGACATCGAGCGCTTCTGCAACGGGCGGGACGTGGCGGCTCTTAAATAGAACAAGGATAAATAATATTTCTTCTATTCCAAATGTTTACTGTTTAAAAAGGATTTTAATAGTTTTTAAAGTTCATCTGCGCGGGTGTAAATTGTCTAAACCGTTGCAGAACAGCGCGCATTGTCACGTGACACTGGTTACTTTTCTCAACGCTGGTCGTAATAGACCAATCTCAGTCGATGATGATGACTGGATGAGATGTTTTTAAAAACCATTTCGTGAAGATCGCTAAGGCAGATTTTTATTTATATGTCAGTAACCAATCCTGAGAGTTCTTAGATTTAAACGATTACACTTATGAGCGTACATATATTTCCAATAAGACAAAAAACGCTTTGATATTTGAATGCGACTCATAGAGGATTCGGGTTTTTGAGTCGCCGAGCGCCCCCTAGAGGCAGAGCATAGATACGCGCGCATGCGCAGTCTAGTATACGCTATTATTGAGTTACTAAACAATGCACTATTGATCGTTTTGGCTTGTGCATGTGATAAAACATCAGCTAATACAATCAGTACTGATTTTAGGCAAGTAATCACTTTAGTTTGAAGACTTAAGAATGGATATGACTTTAAACGCACTGACAGATGAAGGCATTATATGCTGTTTACGGATGCAGAACGTACAGGATAAGAAGGAAAGCTGCGAGTTTGATCATAATACATGTGTTTTGGTACAATGCAGCCTTGTTATGGTCCACTTCCTCACAACACATCCAATAACGAGCACGTTTTCGGAGAGTGGGCGGAGCTTTTTCTTTTCAATTTTTTAATTTATTTCTCATATTACTGACTTTTTTCTTTATTTTTGAAATTTATTTCTCACAATTCTGACTTATTTCTTTAAAATGTAAGTTTATTTCTCGCAATTCTTTTTTTCTTTAATTTTAGAATTCTGACTTTTTTCTTACATTTTTGAATTTCTTGCAGTTCTGACTTTTTCTTTATTTTAGAATTTCTTTCTAACAATTCTGACTTTTTTGCTTTCATTTTAGAATTTATTTCTCACAATTCTGATTTATTTATTTAAAATGTAAGTTTATTTCTGGCAATTCTTTCATTTTTCTTCAATTTTAACATTTATTTCTCACAATTCTGACTTTTTTCTTTATTTTTTAAATTTATTTCTCACAATTCTGACTTATTTCTTTAAAATGTAAGTTTATTTCTCGCAATTCTGACTTTTTTCTTTAAAATGTAAGTTTATTTCTCGCAATTCTTTCATTTTTCTTCAATTTTAACATTTATTTCTCACAATTCTGACTTTTTTCTTTAATTTAGAATTTATTTAGCACAATTCTGACTTAAACTAAGTTCATTTTAAGTGATCAAATTTTAAGTTTTTTTTTTGCAATTCCAACTTATTTCTTTAACATTTATGTTTATCTCTTGCAATTCTGGCTTATTTCTTTAAAATTTTAGCTTATTTCTTGCAATTCTGACTTTTTTCTTTAATTTTAGAATTTATTACTCACAATTCTGACTTATTTCTTCAAAATTGAAGTTTATGTCTCACAATTCAGATTTTTTCTTTATTTTAGAATCATTTTCTAACAATTCTGACTTTTTTCCTTTAATTTGATTTATTTCTTTAAAATGTAAGTTTATTTCTGGCAATTCTTTAATTTTTTTATTTTAGAATTTATTTCGCAGAATTCTGACTTTTCCGAGTTTATTTTAAGTGACCAAATTTTAAGTTTTTTTTTTTTTGCAATTCTAACTTATTTCTTTAACATTTACGTTTATTTCTTGCAATTCTTACTTTTTTCTTCAATTTTAGAATTTCTCACAATTCTGACGTATTTTTTCAAAATTGAAGTTTATGTCTCACAATTCTGATTTTTTCTTTATTTTAGAATTTATTTCTTGCAATTCTGACTTTTTTTGTTTAAATATTGAATTTATCTCTTGCAACTCCAACTTTTATCTCTAAATTCAATGGTTAAATCTTGCAATCTCACAACTTCAAGTTTACATCTCAAAAATTTAAGTTTATATCTTGCAGTTACTAAATATAAACCCATAATATCAAAACCTGTGTGTTTAAATTGTGTAAACACGAACATCAGAGTCATTAGAGCACCACCCGTCTGTCATTCATTTTATGCGTTTGCAATTGCACAACTTGTGATTGGCTCACATGCATTCGGGGGCGGAGCTTAGAAGTGAAGACACGCGATTGAAGATAAAACGCCAGACATTACAGCATCTTCAACTATGAAGATCAATTCTAATGCTCTATAAATTGCAATGTGAGCTTGAATGCTAAAGAACAAAACTCAACACCGATTGCATTTTTATTTTTATATATATATATATATAATTTAGACATTTTCTTGATGAAAATACACACCGACATCAATATGAAACTCACACTCAAATGAAGATACTAAACAGTCCGGCTCAACCACTTCAAGCGTAAAATATAATCGAATCATTTCAGCTAAGAAATTTTATTACACTAATATTTCAGAACTGATATCTCATAATGAACTAATACTTTGCAGGATTAATGCCAAACATCTTCGTAACATATAAAGTTTACATTCAGAGCAATATTAATAGTTAACAGCAAGTTCTTAAAGGTTTGAGAAACACACAGCAATCCATGATTAGCCTTTTTTCCTCTCCTCTATTAAACACACTCATATGTAAACAAACATTTGGTGTATCATAAATGTATCTTACAGTGTGCAAATATTTAAAACAGTTTGGTCAAATCCAAAGAGTTAGCATTTAAAAATACATTTCTTCAAGCCAAACGCAAATACACAGTGTACAATGTGTATTTTCATTTAAGTACGCCATCAGTCGCTCCTCTGCAGATGAAGCGGCGGCTCTGATCTCATCCGGTCCAATGAGATCCAGTGGAATAACAGGATCACAGCAGGAACTGGCTCAGCTTTTCCTTCTCCCTTTTGTTCTTCTTTTTCTAGAGCTTCCTGCAACATGAGGGAAAAACAGTTTAAACTTAAAACGCCAACATTTGGCCTGAAACGCACATCGATTTGAGAAGCTCAACATTAAAGGAATAGTTTTAGCGAATGGGTGCCGTCAGAATGAGAGTCCAAACAGCTGATTAAAAACATCACAATAATCCACAAGTAACTCCAGTCCATCAGTTAACATCTTGAGAAGACAAAAGCTGAAAGAAATCCATCAAGACGCTTTTAATCCATAATAACGCTTCCTTCAGTGAAAAAGTGGTCTGGTCTGAATCAGGAGAGAAATCTGCACAGATCAAAAGAGTCCAAAAATGTACTTTTTTTGTCTTCTCAAGATGTTAATTGATGGACTGGAGTTACTTGTGGATTATTGTGATGTTTTTATCAGCTGTTTGGACTCCCATTCTGACGGCACCCATTCGCATCCATTGGTGAGCAGGTGATGGAATGCTACATTTGAACAAATCTGATGAAGAAACAAACTCATCCTAATCTTAGATGGTTTGAGGGTGAGCACATTTTTAGCACATTTTCATTTTTGGGTGAACTATTCCTTTAAATTTTAACAAATCAGCTTAGAAATGATACTCAAAAACAATCCGTATACATTTTATTTGTAAATATCATGACTGATATTTAGCAAAAAAAATGCAGTTTCTAAACAAACTGATAATCCTGGAATTTAAAGTCTTTATTCTGACAGCTGCACATCTGGACTCATTTCTAAACTATTTGCTTCGTTTATCTTTCATTCGTCACAGACAGACAGATCTAAAGCTTTGGTTTAATCATGACGACAACCCTAAAACATGTCGGGTCAAAGGTCACACTCTGTAACCAGAATCTTCACATTCTTCTGCTGTCAATCATTTACTGTTAGTCATTAAACAAACATTTTGCAATGTGATTTAAACTGGTAGATTTATCTGTTTATACAAATATACACTTCTGTTTGGGGTCAGTAAGATTTCTTTGAAAAGAAATGAATACTTCTATTAATGGATATGACTTTAAATGCACTGACAGAAAACCGATGAAGGCATAATATGCCGTTTACGGACACAGTGTGTAGAGGAAAAGAAGGAAACCTGCGAGTTTGATCATAATATGTGCGTTTTAGAATAATGCAGCCTTATTTTGGTTCGCTTCATCACAACATCCAATAACGAGCATGTTTTCGGTGAGTGGGCGGGGCTTTTTTCACTTTTGAATTTCTTTCTCACAATTCTGACTTATTTCTTGAAATTTGAAATTTATTTCTTGCAATTTTGACTTTCTTTAATTGCAGAATTTATTTCTCACAATTCTGACGTATTTCTTGAAATTTAAATTTTTTTCTTGCAATTTTTACTTTTTTTAATTTTAGAACTTTTCTCTCATAATTCTGACTTATTTCATTAAATTTTAAGTTTACTTCTCACAAATCGGACTTATTTCTTTAAATTTAAAGTTTATTTCTTGCAATTCTGACTTTCTTTAATTGTAGAATTTA
>JAHKKF010514054.1:16500-54830 GCA_019740295.1 Labeo calbasu | reverse complement strand
ATTCTGCTGGACACCCTCCAAAATGCATTGATTAAATGCCATTGCAAAAATGGTTCAGAAAAACTTGAAGTTCATTCTGAGAAAGTTCAAGCATATTTACAGAAGACACTTTGATAATGATATCTAATGTAATGGCATTCATAATTTCTCTGAATTTGAGATACTTTTTGGGACACTGCAGTTTAAAACTGAAATTGATTGACAGAATGACAATTTAAAAATAGCTGCCACTGGAAAATGAAAACTGATGTTGTTTCCCCAGCAGATGATTGTGGGAGGTATTTTATGGCTTCTGATGAAACACTCTGTGATTGGTTGCTCGAGACACACCCACTCTTCCACATCTGAATGAGCACTGACCTGCTAACACTGTTCAAAGGACGCATTCACGGAACCACAGGAACAGAACACAGAAAAAATAAAACACCCAATCACTCAAACACAAACAACAGTCTTATCAAATGTCTGTTTATTTCTCACTGCAGAAAAGAACTGACAGATGCGTTTACTTCTATATCTGAGTGTAAGAGGAGAGTACATTGGGAAAGTGGTTTGTTTATATCGTGACTTGTTGAGGTGTGCATGTGAGATTGAATAACTCTGAGACATATCCTTATTTGACATGCAAGTTACTCCATTATTAAAGTAACAGATGCAGAGTCTTACATAAGGACTCCTTTTATGTAACTTGCGCAAACTTTTCAATTAGCATCTTGCATTTTTAATAGCCTACAGTTGTATAAAAGTCTAAAAGAAACCGCTTGGCGGTCCACTCAAATAATGAGAAAATGTCACAAATAATGGTTATTAGTTCTAGTTCATGGTCTAGATGAGTGAAGTATGTAGTGAAACATATTTGGGAAAATGCTAAAGGTCTTCTATATATCACGCATGCTGCAGAAATTCTGAACATGGTCTTACCAAGGACATTTATTTTAATTAACTAATTAATTTTCTAAGAAAATGCTGAGAATAAAATTCTAAAGGTTCTAAATGTCTAAATGTTCAGGGGCCAAGGTGGCATTATGATATTATTTATGAATGTTGCCGTATGTATTAATTCCTGTTGATTTTTAATAATTTTGACATTTATGTAATGTCATACACTTCATTTACCCATCATCTAATTATTAAGTTGTACAGTGATTGAGTGTTTGTGTGTCAGTCACACTTCCACTTTACACAGAAGTAAATAACATCTGCTAGCACAGATTTCTGACACTAATTAATATTTATGAATGGCACATAAAAAATGCACTCAGAATCGAATCCAGCAAATGGATTTTATTCTCCTCCGACTGGAAGAAAAGCCTACAAATCAACTAGCTCACATCAAGTGATAAATATGTGTCTTTAAATGATGCACAGTGTTGTGTGTTGTTCTGCAATCATAGTGTAACACATACATTTAACAAATAATACATTTGTATCTTTTTGAAGACATTTCCAAGGAATTTGGATTACACGTACCAATGCTGAGTTTACAGCGTCCTTTTCTCATGCTTAACCCTGCAGGTGTTATTTCTGATAGTTATTTTTCTGCAATGAGTGAAGGAAATGCAGTTTTCTATAAATCAATTTTCTCCACTGACTATGCACAAATCCTCACACCTGTGAATGGTATCTAGTAGTGATACTGTGCAACTTCAGCCAACTGCTCTCCTGTCTCCAACAGAACAAGACAGCTTGTTTTTAACTGTCTGCACATTACATCTGCCACAAAGCCCCATGCATACTAAGTAGCCCATCAGGCTGGATTGAGGCCCTGTGTGCTATGGTCGGAGATGGAAGGCTTCAGACTGCTAGCACAGAGCGTGTGTGGGCGGGCTTTTGAGAAGCAAAACAAGGTCGCTTGGGAACATTTGGTACGCTGCATGTTCTTGTCAACTAGTGGTAATGGAGTGAGTTGAGTCATCATGCAAAATATATAATTGTCCATCATGGATAACTCTTCTGTGCAGAGAAGGAGAAACTGGGAAAGTAAACACTGACTGATATCAAATGTATTCATGAACATCTGATATGCATCATGCGGGAGACACATATTTCAGCATGCACAGCTTGAGTGTAGGGTTTTGGCCCATCCTATGTTATGACATGTTTACTGAACGGTACAGTGGTCGTCAGTACAAAGTATTTATTATTATTCACTCTTTTTTTGTGGGAATACAGTGGATCAAAAAAAGTTCATCAAAGTTGTCCTAAGACAAGAATGGGTATTGTTTTGGTTTTAGGACAACTTTTGATCCATTCCATATGTTGACTACTATAGTCAAATGTTGTTGACTAATAATTATTAAAGCACTGTGTTCATATTGATCATTTTAGCCTTTTTAGTCGTTTTGTTTCTGTGAAGTTGTTTGGGATGTCTCTTTAAAACATTCTGAATGAAGCTGTTCCCTAGCACAGATCCATTGCATAAAACTCCGGCCTTGAATCTTGCCCCAGAATGTGGAATTCAGTGTTTATTTTTATGCCTGTAAACATTTGTCAAGTTTTTTTTTTTTTTTTTTTTTTTTTCCGAATTAGACATGAAGCATACAAAAATCCTCTTTGGAATAAACTTCACTGTGTTTGGAATAGAAATACTATACTAATACTAGAAATGCTAACTTCTTAATAAAAACTGTGCATATATATAATAATAATAATATAATAATATATAATTATTAATAATACATTACTCGTTGTTATGAATTACAATCATAATTTATTGTTGTACAAATTTTTTCCATCATGTTTCATTGTGTAATCAAAATATTTTATTGTACTTTTGTTTTGGTAATATTTCATTCGTTTTATTGATAACAGCCCTAAAGAGTAATTTACCTAATTTTACAACATGTATATATTTTTTGGGTGAAATACATTTTTCCTTATAACAATATATGTTCATAAATCTTGCATCAACTCTGTTACCGTACCATATTTTGCTTTTAAATTAGTGGAATTATCTCACACAACTATGCAAGATACAGGAAATGATGTCACTTTCCCTCGCTGATAAGATCTGAAGCACTAAAAAGTCTATGTGCTCTCTCTGAGAAAAGTGTCAAAACTGTTACCACAATATCAAAAGGAAAATAGAATAGCAGAATTTAAAGGTCTTTTAATCATGATTTCGTTAGTGTCATGTGCTCTTGGCATTTATGCTAACAAGTTGAGTCTATGGCAAAAAATAAATAAAACTGAATTCTGTAACTAAGTTAAACTGAAATCAATTCAGTTATCATCAAACTCTGTTACCAAGATAGAGTAACAATGCTGACAATGTGGTAACAGAATTAACAATTCTGTTACTTAAAATGTCAACTCTGTTTATGAACTATTTTCACAACAATAAATGAATAAATAAACAAATAAAAATGGTGTTCAAAATCTCATAAACATTATTGATTTATTTTTGGACCCTTATACTATTTCGACATCATTTCTTTTCTTTTTTTTACTGGATATTGGATATAATACATTTTCAGATTAAAAATATTTGCTTCAAGTGGACGGTTCTGTGAAGACATGAATATTTATTTAATTTTTAAGGTATGCATAGGTGAAATATTATCTCAGTTTCAAGTATTGGAATGTAAGGATTGTTTGTTTAATGAAACAAGAAGGATTTTTCCTGTTATGATTTATTGTTATTTCTACACATTGCCTAATTTGTCTGTAACAGAGTTGAGAAACAATAGTACTTTAAAAAGTAGCAACACTGTTATCAGATAACACTGTATGTCATTTATTGAAAATAAATACAGTAAGTTTGCATTTGATTTCAATTTTGTGTAGAAAATATTAAATATTTAAATAAATATTTTATTTATTCTGTAATTACCTCCAGTTCATTTGTGGAAAGGTTAAAGTCAACTTTGCATAGTAGGATACAATTTTTATTGTAGTAGGTCATAGGCATTCTGAGCATGCATACAGAAAAATTGTAAACTTTGTTGACAGTATACCTACAATATGCTGCAGAAAAAGTAAGAGTAATATGTTAGTATTCAATTCCAAATATACAAATTCATGCTACTGTATGTCTCACTCTAGATTTGTTTTAACTGTGCATCAAATAATATAAAATTCTATAAACATCCATATATCACTATAAGTAAAATTGCAACTCATATTTATAGTTAGTGTTTTGAATCAATCCCTTCATCCTAAGCTTTAAACTGATCTTGTTTAACTGATCAAACATGAAATTAGACTAAAATTTGGTCAGTGAGGCCAGTGGAGCAGCTAAATCTGAGATCATCCACTGGGGTTCAACATCTGTTTTCCTAATAAACTCACAATGTTACTTTTTACTTTCTCTCTTGCCCCTCCACACTGGTCATTTTCCTCCCATGCTACTTCAGCTCTTCTCTGACCTGGGACTGGTTTTGTCAGAGAAACAAAAATACCAGTAATTTTCTCAACAGATATTCCCTGTCATATGAAAGGTTGCAAATCTTTAAAGAAAAGTTTTTTTTTTTACTGCTTTGTTGATAATAATTGTGGCAAATTTCAGTGACTGAATCTTTAACTTTAACTAAATTATTTGTATTTCAGATATCAATGACTTTAAGAGCATCATTCTTGAAAAATCTAATGATCTGGACTGTACTAAGTCTGTGCTATTGCTGTACAGCAACCATTGCCTCATTAATGTATATTTTTATTGCTCATATGGGTATTTTAAGATAAACATCTGAGACAAAGTTCCTTAAACCATAAATGAGAACGCCAGAGAAGTCTTCTGAGCTATGAAAAAGCAATCTTTGAGCAATAAAGGTTTCCTGAGAACCAACATATGACAGCAAATCCTTGGCAAGGCAATAAAAGTCCTTTCATCACATGAGTGAATATTGAATAAATGAAAACTCTTGACTTCTACTGATCTCATTTGAAGTTTGAGACCCTTCCAGTTCACTCCAGTCCCATGACCAATGCAGAGCAAATAATTTAAATTTGACACAGCATTTTCTGTGATTAACTACAAAGTTTGCGCAAAGCCTTTTTAGTCATCCTGCATACTGGTGCCAGTGTCCATGTCCACACAGAATCTTTCCTCTAAAAATCGTCTGTTTTCCGCACAGTTTTTGTTTTACACAGATCACTGCTTCATTTCTATACATTTGTGATTGTTTATTAAATATTAAAAATTTTTGCTAAGTTATGCGTATAACCACCAATACAAGCACAACACAAATATAGCATTCTCAGCTCTTTATTATGTTTAGCTTGTGAAAAAAATATTCTACAAAATTCCACAAATCAAAAGAGTACTTTACAGTAAGTGTTGTTTTAACATTTATTAGATTTACACAGTTAGCAGTAAAGCAATTAGCAGTTTTGTGTGATCTAATGCAGCTTTCCATCTATGGTGGGTCCAAAATAAATTTGGACACTTAATTCACCCTTAAAAATAGAAATATCTTTCACAGAGGCATTCAAGAAGCTTAGACTTCAAGAAAAGTTTGGACTATGTCATTGACGAGGCCAGAAATGATAAAGTGAGTGGACCTTGGTAAAATAGGATAGACCTCAGAGCCTATACTTTAAATATAAAGTACAGCAATTTACAGTGCATGAGATAAAAATAGGAAAGCTTATTTTGACAGCATTATCACTTTTTGGCTGAAAGAGAAAAAGGCCAGAAGTATGAGCTGAAAATATATGCCTGAATTGAAAATAAAAATGTGACTTCAAATGTCATTCAAAAAGGTTGGGAAGTTCAACCAATCGAAACTTGATCTTAGGTAAGGTGGGTGGGTTAAGTGACTAGGGATGATGAGTAAAGACCAATTGGGGAGTGTTTTACAGCGGGAGCATGCTTAGATTTGACTGATCACATATATTGACAGCTTTTGCATTTACCATTCAACACAGAACAGAAGCACAAACCCAACAGAATCTTATTACTTATTATTTGCTTTTTACATAAATAAATTGCATTAGACAATATTGCATGCATTTTCCTTTTAGGCTTTGAGCCTATATGAGTGTTGTAAACATCCCAGAGAAATTTTTTTTTTTTTTTTTTTTAGCAATCAGTGTAAATATATGTCCATAACATGGACATACCAGGGAGAGGCCTTTACATAAGCGGTGTACTGAAATGCTTGCAGTCCTTGGCATTACTCGATGCTTAGAATTCAAAGATACTCTGTACGCTGTGTCCCAGCATGTGTCCTGTACATGTCATTGCATGTAAATTAAAAATATGATGCTGCCCCGGTTACCAGGCCTGGAGGTAATTGAATCTTCAGGTTTCAGAGAACTGGAAACAGCTGCAGAAGAAAGATTTTAAATATTCTATGAATGCAAAACTCAACATAACCTTCACAGCTCTCTTCTTGCTGAGCAACACTGAACAAACACATAGTGATACAGATGGCCACATACAACAGAAGGCAGCTTGATAGAAAAGTTAATAAAAAATGTCCTAATAAATATGTAAAGCTTGAGCATATACTGTTATCTATGCAAACAAAAGGAGGAAAATACTTTAACTTTAACCTTAAAAACTTTAACAAAACAAGTAACATATTTCTATACTTTGATTCCATACCTTATTTGTACTTCTTTTCTGTTTTGCTCATGAGATGCTGGTCTTGCATCTTATGTCTACACTGCAAGATAAAACAGTTGACTTAAAACATTCATATTCGCAGTTTACAGCCATACTGTTATTTATGTTCTTTCCATGTTCACGTGCCTTTGCTGCCTGACAAATACAGTCTGTATGTAAAGTGATCTTTAGGAATGTCTCCGTAATAGTAAAACAGAGGTCATGTGTTGCTTCCTGAGAATCACAGATCTAAAACTGTGATCCTTCTTATAGAATAATAAGAAATTTCCATTTCATAACCCACTAGACCTCACTACTGGGAACTCTGGGTGACCCTTACTACATAATATTTTTATTTCATAATGAAAACATGTGTCAAAAGCAGGGTGGGCTGAAGAAGGCCCTTAAAACCTTTAGCAGTCTGCTTAGTGTATACAAATGTCAGCCCTCTACAACTTTAAAACATACTTTCTTAATGTTTTGCGTTCATTACAAGCTGATTTCTGTGATATTATGTGGAAAAGAAAATAATTTTGATCTTTGAATTTATAAAAGCATACACAAATCATTTAGAGCAATGCACTTAAAATATAAGTACATACTAAAACATAGTAGTTAATACTAAATTAATTCATTAAATGAAAATTGATTTCCAGCATTTTTTTCAAACACTTTACATAATTTTATTTCTTAGTGATATAGAGACATGGATACAGTTTATGGTCTTTGTTTCTGATTGTATATTTCATAAACAGTTTAACATGATGCTGGCAACTGGAAAGTCATAAGCGTGAAGCAGTTGCAATGTAAGTCACTTTGGATAAATGTATCTGCCATATATATATATATATATATATATATATTAGGATAGACAAAAATAGTTTAAGTTTCTACATAGGTCATTGCGCTTTTTTATAGATATAGTTCCTTTATTTTGTTATTATTATTATTATTATTATTATTATTATTATTATTATTATTATTATGTAAAATACAACTTATTCAGCAACTAAAACAACTTTAACAATAAATAAAAAAAAATTAAACAAGTGCCTTTTTTAACCTTTGTCACTTTATGACTTACAGCAAATCTTGACTTAACAGGTCAGCGGTACTTAGCACGACTGAACCTTGTGGATTTCACACATATGGTGTCTTTACATGGATAAAGCAGAGGATAAGGTAAAGGAGAGGTTAGATGAGAATTAACACAGCTCATCTCCTCACCTGTAAACCTGCTTCCACTTACTGACCCCACTCTCCACAGACGTGTACACAGATGGTCGGCTGATGCTACAGACCACACGCAAACCCTGAGCTGGAGGTGGAAGATGTAAACTTCAGCTGAATGCTTTGGCACAGAATATAAAGGAAGATTGAAATGTTTATGGTAACTCAGCCTTGAAGTTTCTGACGTCAAACGTCTGTTGAAGAATGGTGCTGTGAGAGGAATAGCCCATGGCGAGGAAAAAGTATAAATTCATCCAGTCGTATCCAGCCAAATGAATAGAGGAAATAGTCTGACTTTAGATTTATTATTTAGTTTATTACATTCACTGCATACACTAGCGGTCATACTTTTAGACACATCTCATTCTGGAATTATGGGAATTGTTAAGAAACCAGATTTTTTTTCAACAGTCAAAAATTCTGTATATTACAGTTGTTCATAAGCACATTTACAGTTATATATTCAGCCATCCATTATCATTAAGTAAGCAGAAAATTTTAAACAAACCTTGTATTTAAGCTATTATGTCAGCTCTGCATACTCAGCACATTCTCTCAACCTTCCTCTCAACCAATCTCAAGGTAGATTCTTGGATGTTTTAATGGGAACCACTGAAGTTCCCATGTATGCCATACAGTTGTTGTTGACTGTCTTGATCTAAAATCTTTACAAACTATTTTAAGCATTCGTGCATAAACCTTTAGATCAAAATTCCTGAAGAATTACAAATGCACTGTTTAAAAATTTTAGTATTATTTGTGAGTGTGTTTCACTGTGTGTTACAGTGCAAGACTCAGAAGCAGTGACATAATTGGTGATATAATCAGCAAATAACCTGCAATGCTGTGAAAGCCCCTTAAGTAGCTCAGCGGCGCTGTCTGTGCCCCTAGACAGGATTTGCTTTATCATTCAGTGGAAAGAACGTTAAGAGTTTGGCTGGACTGTACAGGATTACACACGCCCTGTCACCTATGAGCTTCGAAAGGGTTAATGACCAACCCACTGTTCTGTTTCAGCTGGTTGGGTGGGTTGGGAGCAGGAGGGGGGCTACTGAACCCTGGGTGAACCCTTTGTGCTATGATAGCCATCAGCTTGGGCAAGGGAACATCCAGCAAATGTATTATTAAAAGACCATCTGCTGAGTTTCACACAATACGATAGCCATCAGCCCGCCTCCACCTGTGTCTGAACACTATACTCATCACTGCCTATCTGTTCTCGCCCATTTTGGATAATGCCTTTTTTGTATTTCCTTTTTTTTTTTTTTTGGATTATTCCATATCCAAATCGTTTGGTTTAAAAAAAGAATAAAAAATCCATCAAGTTCAAAATGGTACTCGGAATGAGTAGGCATCTGGACTGAAATGAAGTTACATGAACCAGCTTCTCTTTAAAGCTAAAGTGTGTCATTTCTGCACTAACAGTAGAACCAAACAGAATTAAAATAGGCAGTGGTTATTTGTGATACATAGCAGCAGATATTAAAATAGTAACATTTTCTTTGCACAGATAGTTAGAGGTTATATTTATTTCAAGTGTAAATAGGATTCTATTTATACTTACAGTCCAAATAATGAAAGATACTATTGCACCTCACGGCCATGTAGTACATTGTAAAACAGTATGCAATAATAAGAAAATATTCAGTGATCCATGAAGGAAGCCACAGTTTTGAGCATGGTAACAGTATGAGCTGTAGGCTTTGTGGATGTGCCAACCCATTAATGCAAGGGCACCACAGCAAATTTCAATTATACGCCAACTTTGTTTCCATTATTTGAATGGTTCCTACATTTTTTTATTTATTTATTTTTTTTTAAATAAACACATCTCCCAGCTGAGGGAGGGAGAGGAATGGAATAAGAAAAGGACATTCGAATTTAGGTCAGCCACTTCGAATGTAAAATACACTATCCCTACTCTCCACACCACTGTTCCAGTTACCAGATAGGTTTCTTTTGTAATTTTGTCTGGCTCAAACAGACAATGGTGGGTGGAACTAGTGGCCTTTGCCAACAAGATGGGCTATTTGCACTTACTGTAAATAGACACTTTAATTAAGGAAACTTGATTTTTCTAAAGAAAATTTGGCTTGTGATTTCATGTGCAAAACTTTCTGCCATGATGCTGGTGTGTGCATGTTGCTATGCTGGTGCCTAAAGTCTCTATGATATTCTTGTCCCCAGATACAGCACCAGTCTCCAAATTCAATGTAAGTCATACTATCATTCATCAAGCAGGTTTATTTGTAGCCTGATATGTAATTGGCCTATTTTTGTCAAAATGTTTATGGAAATGCTTGTGGACTCTCAGGACACTGCATGCCATGGGTGCAGGATCATATTATGTGAGCTGCAGTCAGAAAGGACTGACAATGGAAATTAACCCGTTATTCAGTAACGGGCACGCTAAATTCTCCAAAGCATGTCCAATTTAGAATGGATCAGTTCATCTGAGGGTTCACGTCTCTTGGCGACTCAGAGAAACCTGAGTGGTCGGGGGCACACAGGCCTCTTCCAGCTGCGCAGCTGGGCTGAAGTGTTGGCCTCTGGGTCACAGTTTGCACTGTTTCTCATAAGGGGCGTAAGACCTGAGAAAACCATGGTGGAAAGAATTGGCATGCACTGCAATTTGATCCTGTGTGGAAGTATTTATGAGCAGCCCTCATAACTGGAAGAATGGATTAGTTTTATATTTAGATATTGCAATTAACATGGTTGACATTGAATGCTGAAGTAGGTAAGACATGCTATTTCCATACGTATAATGATGCATGTACTTCATGCAGGTCCAGTGTTTTGTCATGTTTTTTGTGCAAACAGGAAAATATTTGAACGCTTCTTCTCAGGGGGCCATGAGAAAAAGGGTGAAATGGGACCAAAATAAAAATGTAGTGGGAAATTTCAGAAGTGAACTACTTCAGATAAAACATTTGTTCAAGATAAGAGTAACTGGAAGAACATTTAAGCAATGTGTGTGTGTGTGCGTGTGTGTGTGTGTGTGTGTGTGTGTTTTAATTTGAACCGCTCAGATTAATGTGATTCATGGCTTCCTGTGTGAATGTTCTCCCTTGATCTGTATCTCAGTTAGGGCAAGTGGATGCAACTCCAAAGAGCTGTTCTTTTCAGAGTTTGTTTAATGTCTAGCTCATAAACCTAATTCATTTTGAGAAATTAGTTTAAAAGGCACAATTTTACATGTTGAAATAGAAAGTTTACAACAGAATACAACTGCAATTACAGTTGTCAGTATGTCATAAATTTATATTTTTATACTAAATTAATTTACAATCAGATTACAGTCAAAATTTGAACAGGCCTGCTAATTCTTCATTAGTACTCTCAATGTAAAAGCCAACAGAATGAAGGAATAGTCTAATACAGCAATACAGTAAGTTATGTAGTGATTTAACAATCTAGTATTTGAGCTTCTCCAAAGCAGCTCTGAACACTCTGGACATTCTCTTGAACAGCTTTATTCAGGGACGCATTTTTAAAAATGGTATTGTATATAGATTTTCATGTATGTTGCATGTTACTTTTCCTTCACTATCCATTTCAGCTCATTCATTCATTTAGTTAGTTTTGTAAATAAATTATTTGGTGACACAACTGATATTTTTTTTCACTAAAACTAATTTCAAGTATTTAAACAAGTACAAGGAGTTAAAGGAGAAGTCCACTTCCAAAACAGAGATTCACATATAATGTACTCACCCCCTTGTCATTCAAGATGTTCATGTCTTCCTTTCTTCAGTCATAAAGAAATTATGTTTTTTGAGGAAAACATTTCAGCATTTTTCTCCATATAATGGACTGCTATGGTGCCCCGATTTTGAACTTCCAAAATGCAGGTTAAATGCGCGTTCAAATGATCCCAAATGAAGTTGGAAACTATCCCAACTGAGGAAGAAGGATCTTATCTAGTGAAACGATCGGTTATTTTCATAAAGATCATACAATTTATATACTTTTTAATGTCAAATGCTCATCTTGACTTACTCTGTCTGGACTGTTTTTTTCTGGTTCATGACAGTTAGGGTATGATGAAAAACTCCCATCCCATGTTCTCCCTCAACTTCTAAATTGTCCTATATCGCTATTTTACCTTTTTTGTTAAGGGTGTTTGATGTTCTTTGCATATTCACTTTGCAAAAACTGTGTCGGTACTTCTGCAGCGATGTAGGATGATTTTGAAATGATTTTTGAAGTTGAGGGAGAAAATACGAGTTTTTCGACATAACTGTCTTGAGTCAGAATACAGAGTTCAGGGAGAGCGAGACAAGACGAGCGCTTGAGATTAAAAAGTATTTAAATTGTATTTTTTAAATGAAAATAACTGATCGTTTTCCTAGATAAGACCCTTGTTCCTCGGCTGGACTCGTTTACAACCGCATTTGGGATCGTTTGAAGCCGCATTTAAACTGCATTTTGGAAGTTCAAAATCGGGGCACCATAGCAGTCCATTATATGGAGAAAAATCCTGAAATGTTTTTTCTCAACAAACATAATTTCTTTACGACTGAAGAAAGAAAGACACAAACATCTTGGATGACAAGGGGGTGAGTACATTATATGTGAATCTTTGTTTTGGAAGTGGACTTCTTGCATGAGGTTTTAACATCGTAAAATTCAGTCAAGTCTGCCCAAGCTTTTTTGTCTGTCAGTGCTGCTAGATTGATATTGTTAATGCAATGGCAGCAAGTGAAACTGGATTATAGAGTACATCTGTACATATCTTTAATTATGACAGATGATATACTGTAGAATAAATAAAATGTTCATTTGTTAATGTACTAGTCCATTTAATTATGCTCTAAGGCTATTTTGTTAATTTCTTAAAAACATCATATGTGACACTGGACCACAAAACCAGTCACAAGGGTCATTTTTTTTTTTTTAAATTGAGATACATCAAGAGAAAGCTAAATAAATAAGCTTTCCACTGATGTATGGTTTATTAGGATAGGACAATATTTGGCAAAAAAAAAAATCAAAATATTGAGAAAATAAATTGCCAATAAAGTTGTCCAAATGAAGTTCTTAGCAATGCATATTACTAATCAAAAATTAAGTTTTGATGTGTTTACGGTAGAAAATTTACAAAATATCTTCATGAAACATGATCTTTAATTATATCCTAATGATTTTTGGGATAAAAGAAAAATCAATAATTTTGACCCATACAATGTATTGTTGGCTATTGCTACAAACATACCCATGACTGGTTATGACTGGTTTTGTGAAAAGTGAAAAGTTGAAGGTCGTCCTGTAATATCTGACACAGGTCAAGTGGAAGATAGAAAGAGCTAATGAGAGTGACAGGCTGAAGAGAAGGAAAGCACATTTTCCCCTCAAGCTGATTAGAGCACAAGCCCATAATTACAGAACATCTGCACCCCGTGGCTTCTGTCAGTTCAGTTCCTCTCTCCAAACCAGCAGAGCTTCCAACAGAGATCCAGACTACTTTTTCAAGAGTCTGTTCTTATCAAGACACACATCTGAGGTCCAAACTATTTCAAATATACACATACCAGGGGATTACACAGCCACATGCTTAACGGGATGCTTGGCCTGACATGTCCAAGCAAGGAAAAATATACACAAAGTTCAGTTACAGAAACAATAGACGGGTCTCCACTCTGTGTGCCAGCTCTGGGAAAAGGACATGGTCACTGCTTCTAGAATGTTTCAACATTGTAGATGGAAGACGGCAGGTGACAGCTGTAATTCCTTGCTGTTAAGCTTAAATGTACTAATAACACCTGTTGTCCTCCATCACAATGTCTGATGAAAAACCTTTATGTGCCGGAGTCATGTGTCTGGACAAGCAAGAGAATTTCTGGCTGATATACTTTATCTCCTTTCTATTTCTGAAATCATAAACAGCTATGGTTATTGTTTGCAGGAGCCCTGACTTGAACGTAACAGATAGCCTGGAATGAAAATACTGTTGGAATGAAAACCATGCTGTTTTATATATAAACATGTGGATTGACTCTACATAATATTTAATAATAAATTTAAAGTATATCTTTTTAAAGTAAATATCTTTTGGACACAAGTTAACTGCAAATACAACAAGCTATGAATTCTGTTTTGTGAAATGTTTTAATATAGTTCCATATATACAGTATCTCACAAAAGTGAATACACCCCTCACATTTCAGAAACATTTATCTTGTATTAGAGCAGTTAAAATTTGGTGCTTTGAATTCTCTCATACTGACCACTGGATG
This sequence comes from Labeo calbasu, assembly GCA_019740295.1. NCBI lineage: Eukaryota > Metazoa > Chordata > Actinopteri > Cypriniformes > Cyprinidae > Labeo > Labeo calbasu. The sequence goes on along the minus strand of JAHKKF010514054.1, from coordinate 40,811 downwards.
TTCAACAAGGCACCTCATGGCAAAGAACTCTCTGAAGATTTGAGAATTGGAATTGTTGCTCTCCACAAAGATGGCCTAGGCTATAAGAAGTTTAGTAACAACCTGAAACTGAGTTAGAGTACTGTGGCCAGGGTCATACAGAGGTTTTCCAAGATGGGTTCCATTCGGAATAGGCCTCGCAAGGATTGATCAACGAAGTTGAGTGCTCGTTCTGTGCGTCAGGTGCAGAACCTGGCTTCAAAAAACAGATGCATGAGTGCTGCCAGCATTGCTTTAGATTTTGCAGAAGTAGAAGGTCCGCTTGTCAGTGCTCAGACCATACGCTGCACACTGCAACAATTCAGGTTTGCATTTGCGTCATCCGAGAAGGAAGCCTCTTCTGAACCTGGCTTACAAGAAAGCCCACAAACAGTTTGCTGAAGACAACCTGTCCAAGAGCATGAATTACTGGAACCATGTCCTATGGCCTGATGAGACTAAGATACACTTGTTTGGCTCAGATGGCATGTGTGGTGATCCCCTGGTGAGGAGTCTCCTACAGTCAAGCATGGTGGTGGTAGCATCATGGTCTGGGGCTGCATGAGTGCTGCTGGAACTGGGGAGCTACGGTTCATTTAAGGAAACATGGATTCCATTATGAACTGTACATTTCTGAAGCAGAACATTATGCCTTTGCTTCAGAAACTGGGCCGAACGGCAGTTTTCCAACATGATAATGACCCCAAACACACCACCAAGATGACAATTGCCTTTCTGAGGAAGGTGCAGGTGAAGGTGATCTGATCTGAACCCTACTGAGCACCTATGGGGCATCCTCAAGCGGAATGTGGAGAAGATTCGGTCAGAGAAACAAAAAATAAACCATCAAGCAAAAAATTAAAAAAGAAGTGGTCTGAATTTTTCTGAAGTGTTCCGTCATTATTTCCAAGATGGATATTATAAAAAATATATATATAATAATATATTACTAATATATGACATATAATAATATATTATAATAGTAACATGTATTATTAAATAGATCGTTTTGATTCTTGATTTTGATTGGTTGAGTTATGTTCTAAGCTTAACAACAGTCCTTAGCTCTTCTTTATTTACTGTAAACCATGTCTTATTGAGGCTTATCGCTTGAACATGTAATATATTATTACTATTATTAATAATACTCACTGTGGAAAAACTATGGGAAAATAATGCCTGCTTTAGCTTATTGCTTTTTGCTACAGCACCTCGTAGCATTTTTTTTCTGCAAGGATGCCCTTTTATTTTTATAATGGTTAATGGTAATGAATTATTAATGCTAACTTATGTACACTGTTAAGAATCTTATAGACAATTCTCTATAATGGCCTCTCAGTTTTATTCATATTACTAACTAGTGTCTTACATATAAGTCTTAGTGAAAAGTTGGGGAGGGGGGGAGTGGTCAGCATTTTATTAAGAACGTTAACTTAATTCACATGAAAATGAGTGATGGTGTTTGACGGTTCCATTAAAACGTACTGTCCTTTTCATTAACAACACACTACTTCTGTGTCATAATGCTGGGAGGTTAAGCTTTTTTGACCTCAATGGGCCAACAAATCATCCATACCCTCCACCTCTGCGTCCTCCATCTGACAATGGCTTATTAGTGTTGAGGGTATCAAAGCCTCTTTCACTAATGGCTCAGGCGGAGGCTGATGAAATGCACAGCTGTGGCCCACGTGTCCTAAAGCCAACCCTAGTTATTCACTCATTCACTTTCTGAAGCAGATCAACAAATCCAATGTATTACTATAATACACTACGTACTTAACACCACTTACCAGAGTAAGTGCATTAGCTTCTGATCAGTGCCCGTCTGTGCTTGTTAGCACTTCACCTCTCCATGCTGGCATGCATGGGCTCAGTGCAGTCACCCACTGGAGCATGCAGTTTATGCAAGAATATACAGTACAGCTTATTTATTCAGAATCCTAATTATACTATAATGCCACACATTCTTTGAAAGGCTATGCAGATAGCATTCTTTGAAAATAGACACCAGAATAATAAATTTACTGTCATAATTTACCAAAAAAAATCTCACAACCTTGGAGAGCAAAATTCTGATATATTATAATAAATTCATTAAATCAGTTTTCTAATTTAAATTATTATATTTATTATATAAATTATTTTAATTATTTATTTATTTATTTTTGTTAGCAACTTTATACTTTAATCATATTTATCAGGTGTAGGTAAAATGATTGTCATCATAGTGGTGGTGAAGGAAACCCAAAAATTACAATTCTAAATTTCTCACATTGTCATTTCGTCTGTGGAATAAAAACAGAAATCAATAAAAGAATTGTTGCGCAGCTCCATATATATTATGATACAACTCATGTACCACATTCCAAGTCTTCTTGGTGTTTCTTACAAAAAACTATTGTGTGGCTTTAGAGGGATATAGAGCACAACTTATATAAAATAGTTTTATGGTCACTATGTTGTGAGAGTGGCATGACATTCTGCAAAAATGTCCATTAAAATAATATATGGAAAGTAATATTTTACAATAAATATAATAGAAATAAAGAAAAAAAGAGAGAGAAAGAAAGAAAGAAAGAAACAAAAATGTGTGCTATATGTCTGTAATCTCAACCTGCAAGTGGTTACACGTAATACCCTGTAATAAAAGCAGTATAATGACTCAAGCCTGAAATCTAAAACTTCTGGTCAAGTTGAGGCCATATTCTTGCTTTTCAGTAGATCTGGGCAGAGCCTTCTGCTTTTGTTATGTGGGGTAAAAGGTCGTGGAAAAATTGAAAATGAAATGTGTCCATAATACCAAGTCCAAAGTAGCACAGCCATTTAGAGAAATCAAAATTTTCAAAACCCCAAATTTTGCAAGACTGTTTTTTTTTTTTAATTATTCCCCCTCCCCCCACTGAAAGCAGAAAGTTAAGGCCATAAAGTGGTGTATGGAGGATTAATCTACTTTCCAGCAGACATACTGTAGTACTTTGACCCAGGTATTACATACACACATTTTTTATGAACTGAGCTTTAAATCTGAGCGATCGCTTTCTGTCCCATAATTTACCGAAATCCAGGACAGCAAACTTAATCAGGGCTAATCCACTCTGGGCAGTGGCAGGAGATATCACTGCCTGGGAAAGCTTGGGAAGGCATTAGATTGGCAGTGCTCGCTCTCACCACTTGACATTCTCTGACTCTTATGCAAGACATACCAGCTGTGGCTAGTGCATGTTGGGATTGGCTTTACGTAACAGTCCTTGGGCTTTCTTTCCTTTCTCCTAAACACAGACTACAGCGCAAAGAATAACAGAGGTACTGAAAAAGACAACAAGTGGTTGTGAATGGACAAAAGAAGCATTGTTATAGAGGCCCTTGTTTATTATATCAAGAGGAAGGTCAGATTTGCTGTCATATTTCTCCCTTCTGGAAAAAATTGTGTGGGCAACAATTCAGCTAGAGTGACACTTTTTATGCCATCTTGATTATGCCCCCCATGCATATTTATATATATATATTAAGACAGGAATTGAACTCAGGTTGCTACAAGCACAGTTGTGCTACATGTCAGCAAACTAACCACAAAGCTATCAGTGCTGACTTGCCATGCACATTTTGTTTTTGTCACATAGCTTATCTATTATCAACTTGGATGGGAACTGACCAAAATTGGCAAAACCACTTGTCAAATATATGTTTTAATAACATGGGTTTGAATATGCCTGCAGATGTTGAAGGTCACATAACAAAGCCAAATTAAAGTACACTTTTTTTTCACAATGCACAGAATCACAGAAATCATGTACTTTAAAATAATATATTTGTGCACGTAAACTGAATTCATATTTCATTTTTCATGCCATTTCATTATTAGTGTTTAATGTACTGACAAGCATTTATGGTAAACTAAAATAAGTGAAAGTTGTTCATAGGTATGCAAACTGGGATGCACCTACACTTTTTGACAGTTGAAAAAAAATATTTATGTATAGCAAATATGTAGCAATATATTTCAGATGTAGCAAATCAGGTATAAAATCTGAACACAGTGGTATCATATATTCTGACTCTTTGAATCAATCTCCCTACACTCTTAAAGACCTCATATAATTGTACATACTTGAATATGTTGCAATAACTTCATATATATTTATATTTGAATTTTATACTTCAGGTGCTTTGAGCTGTATTTTAGCTCTATATTCATTACATAAAACAACTAGACAGATCTTGTGACCTTACGATTCTGAAATGGTTTAAAATTGAAGCCTTTGTAAATCTGTGACTAATAATTTACTCGCTCAGTCTTGTCCAAATAATATTTTCTTTGGAGTCCGTCCTGAGGGTGCTGTCTGTCATTGGGGAACTCTCTCATGTCATCTCGCTCTCATCTGACCCTGCTTTAGCCTTACTAATCACGTCCTTTGCAGTGACCTTAATAACACACCGGGTGACTCCTCTGTCATGGTCGTGTAATTGCATCTGCAGAATGCTGTCCTGATCTGTGCTAAGCCTAAGGCCTAAATCCTCCTCAGTCTGTCTATATATACTTGCTGTGGGCCCACATTGGATGTTTGGCGCTCCTCTGGGCCAGAGGTCTTGGCCTAGTGTCTAAGAGGGGATTTCCCCTCCTTCTTCCTTTCCTGAGCCTTCCTTCTCTCTATGTTACCTCTATACTCAGTCTAGCACAGGGCTCTTTTCTGAGAAAAAACAAAAAAACAAAAACGTAAGCACCACTTCATCTTCAGAAGCTTTGAAGAATTAACTCAAAGCCCTTTAATTAACACAATAATGTGCAGCTGGTGACTCATATGTCATTACAAAATTAAGTGTTGTAATGATGAAATGAGGGTTGGCATTAGCACAGAGCAACTGTATTATTAAAATCTCAAGAAAAAGAAAAAAAAGTAAGTTGTTTCGAAATGACTCTGTGAACTCTGCCTATTATTAGTTTAGGAGCCAAGCAGTATTTTGAAATGAAACGGTTTGGGTCGGTTTTGGGTTTGTAGAGCTATGCCCACATTGTTCAGGCCAAACACACACACCACAGTTTCATTAAATTTCCTCTGCTTCCCAGGACAGAGCTGGTCATTGGCAGGTCAATGCATGGCTTCCAAGGCTTAGATAAACAGCCATTATTATTGTTATATTTGGCCCTTATCGCGAGACCCTGAAGAAGACTATGTGTACAGCTGCACCTGAGACATGGCCTTAGAAGGTGTTGAGCTTGTGTCAAAAGCAGTCATTTATAAGCTTTAAAACAATACTGTATTTAGAGTAGAGCATCGGTATCACACTTAGAATTAGCTTTATAGAGATATATAGAAACCAGAAGATCAGTGAGTTAGTACTGTAACCATCTACATCTGTAACAACCACAGAGAACCAGGGTTGTGTGTTTTTTTCATTTTTTTTTTATTTCTATAAAACACGGTTTTATTTTCAGTTTGCCTGTTTTGGTTTAGTTTTTAGTTTTAAGTTAGTTTAAGTTAAGCGTTCTGCCCTCAGTAGTCACACTTTAGTTTGGTGACCAATTCTCACTATTAATTAACAATCAACTACAACTTTTGCCTTAATAAAATCTAGATTTGCTACTTATTAACAGTTAGTAAGGTAGTTGTTAAGGTTAGGTATGGGGTAGGATTAAAGAGTGTAGAATACTCTATTAATTCCAGAATACGCTATTAATATGTGCTTTATAAGTACTAATAAACAGCCAATATGCTAGTAATATGCATGCTAGTTAATAGTGAATTGGTCCTTAAAATAAAGTTTTACCCTGTTTATCTGTTTTTATTTTATATCATTTTATTATTATATTTTTTTAAATTTTTTATTATTAACAACATTCAGTTTCGCAGCACAGTACAGCGTTGTTGCTAGCGAGAGGAATTTTCATCTTTAAAGACAGTGTGAAATGAAAATTCACCCTATCTACTTTCTACTTTCAGGACGTCATTTAGTTGGCTTAAACCTGCCCCTTAAAGCTGATGTTCATCTGCCTCCATTTTTGAGTGCAATGCCCACATATCAAAACCCAAACATAAACCATTGCATAGAACCAAGAGGAACTGCTGCGAAAGGCTCGAGTGAATGCCAACCAGGCATTTAAAGGTAAAGTTGTAAACTCATTGGCTGTGTACGTGACATGAACCAATCAGCTTGTGCCAAGTCATGTAAGGCCATGAATATTATCAGTTACGTTAACACCCATCAGCCTGCGCTATTTTCATGAAAGAACTAGGCATTTGTGGACATTCTAAATATTATTACTTCAGTTTTAAAATCATGAAAATGTAAGTTTAGTTTTTTTTCACAGTTTTTATTTTTATTTCAGTTAACAAATGTTTTCATTTAGCTTTCTTTTTTAGTTTTTGTTATAAATACAACACGGCACAGAACACCTTAACAACTGTATTGATTCACAGACAGGTGTAAACATCTGGTTTAAGGGACAACCTTTCTGAAGCAAACAATGGGTTAAGTGCCTGGTGTTTCATACCTTACTCCTGGTAACAATCAAACCAGTAACCAGTGCCCTTCTGATGATCTGTCTGGAGTCTTACAGACTGCGGTTCACACATGTGTTCTTGCAATTCGATAATATGTTGCTATCACCTGAACAAGTTCATAAGGTCATGTAGTTTTACAAACTAAACTATATGGTCAATGGTTTGGGCAAAGTCTAAGAATAGAAAATAATGAAGAGCTTTCATCTGCATTGTGCAAATTTTGCTTAAGCCCAGTAGGTCAAGGGTTTTCTCTGGCTAGCACTGCAATAACCGGTTTCATTTCTTAAGGTGCATGACACCATTCCAGTGCTGTGATAACAGGACGCTCATCATGTGACTGTCATAGCATTTAAGATTTGTCTTTAGGAATCTGCAGTGATCAACATTATTTCAAAAAGCATCTTTGGTGTGCAGTTTAACCAATGTGCTATAACTGCTCGAGCCATATCTCAGGAATGAATGGGATTATCAACTGTGAGCCTAGTCCACAATGAGGTATACGTCGTATTGCAACTTTCCTGATAGACGGCCAAATGATATTATGAAACATGCGAGTGTCATCCAGCACCTGGTCTAAAAGATCACAGATATCCCAGTGGCCATGGAACCCTAAGAATTCAAACACTCTGAATGAATTTATGCCAACACAACCACTTTGATCTTTTTATAAACATGATGATAAAGTCATAATAAAGTCATAATAAAGGTTTCACTCAACAAAGGAAAAAACTGTTCCACGTACATTAGTCTTATCAGTACAACATAGCCTTGGGCAACAGGTTGTATAACCTCATTGAAATTAAAAGGTACTTTCCTAAATAGACTATAAAATGAAAAAACTAGGGACCAGGAAAGTGTGAGAGAAGAAGGAATCTGGTAATACGCCATTTCCCCCAAAGGTAAATTCCAAATGTTTGTATTAGAAACTGGTAGTGAGAACAAACTGACGTTAAGTGACACTCTTACATATCTTTTCATGGTGTTACTTTCCAAAACAAACTCTTCAGATGTTGTCGCTTCTACTGTTTGTGAAGTTGCAATGGCCAAACATAGTGAAATATGTTCTCTGTGTGGCAGGTGTCATATTGTTAAGCAACATCCATCCTGTTAGTCAAAAGGCAAGAGGCTGTTATGTAAGGTGTAACTGCAGTTGTGCAATTCCAGATTCACATGCTGCAATTTCTTTTTAATCTAATGAATGCATATTGATGTGTATTACATGGCATTATTATGACTATTGGAAACTCATATCAGAGTGTTTTAAACGCATATATCAAACCTGTCACGTAGAGGCATGGTTTAATTGTGTGTATGATATCATAAGCCTTTATTTTTAGAAACAATATCTCTTAAGAACAAAAAGCCATTGCGCACTCTTAAAAATAAAGGTGCTTTAAAAGATTCTTCACAGCAATGCCATAGAAGAACCATTTTTGGTTCCACAAAGAACCATTCAGTCAAAGGTTCTTCAAAGAACCATCTCTTTCCTACGTGTTTATAATCTGAAGAACCTTCTTTCACCACAAAGAACCTTTTGTGAAACAGAAAGGTTCTTCAGATGTTAAAGGTTCTTTATAGAAGCATTTAGACAAAAGAGGTTCTTTAATCTATGGCATCGTGAAGCACCTTTATTTTAAGAGTGTAAACAAAATCTTTGTGAATTCTTTTTAAATTTGTTGTACTGACCCAAACACTAAATTCAATATTAAATATTGATCCAGTTGACTAATTTTTAGTAATTGATACCTCTTTCAGAACCTTTAACAATAAGCACTGCATTTCAGACACTGATGATACCACATATCATCAAACAATGTGCCTTTTTGAGGAGAGAAGAGGCAGTGGTTTTCAAAGTGATCACGTTATTTAAAATACTTCTGTTTTACATACTGTCAATATGCAAAATGCACGTTTGCTAGAACCACACTTTGCATATGAATACTTACAACTACAAAGATCACGCTGGGATTTGGGTGAAGGTTCTTTGGATTTTGGCCATTTAGAAACTAGCTTGCCACAACCCAACAATGACCTAAAAATCTCAGAACACCCTAGAAATCAAACTTTGGCAATCATCCACCATTTATCATGGCAACAACTTGCATTAGGAAGTATCACTCACATTCCTTAAAAAAAAAAAAAGGGAAAAAATATATATTTTATTTATTTATTAATTAACCAGAAGCTAGGCCATTTTTGTAAATTATCAATGAAATTGGGATTATTTGGTCAGGCTACTGACCGCTTGAAACAATTCCTGTTAAGTTAAATTCAAAACATTAAATGAGACGGGAAGTCTGCCAGCTCCCAAACCAAAAGCAAACATTAAATGAATGGCTGAGATGAGTGCTGGAAACTCTTCCCCATATGCGTCTGGAATGTTTTCTGTGCTTTTCTAGCCAACTAAACACATCGATCTCAGACTATTCTACACACTGTTATTCCTGATGTTAACATTGCAATGTGTTTTTCTTTCAAAACTTGTAACAAATTGTCTCTGACTGATTTGTTTATTCTTGTCTTTTAGTACAAGCAGCCAGTGTTTCCATTTTTAAGACTGGAGCTTTGACTGTTAATTGCAACACAGGACTGTTGGACTGAAGCTTGGCTTGTTCCCAGTTCACAAAATGTTCTTGAACTAATTCCATCTGAAGTTAATACAGGCGGAGGATTTATCTGTCTCTCGGATTGCTGTGTATACAACCAGTCTGCGTTGAGGTTAAGTACTGCCTACTCTGTTACCAAATGTCCTGCATTTTAAAAATGCTTGTATACATAACTGTTATATTTATTTAACCAGTGGCAGAGAAAGAGGGAAGTGAGAGTTCCTTTAGACCACTTCATGATTTAAGACTTGTATCGGTTTATTCTGCAATACACAAAGAGATATTTATAGCATAAGACTTAAACTACAGTGCAAAAGCCTTATTGGGGTTTTTCTTCTTCTTCTGTCTTACACTTTTATTGTATGAAAAACAGCAGCTCAAACATTCTGCTAAACATCTGCTTTTGTGTTCCAAAGAAGTTATGAAAGCTAAAAACAACATAAGGGTGAAAAAAGTATGACATTTCATTAAAAAAAAAAAAAAAAAGAAGTCCAAAGAGCTCTAAATATTTGGCATACTGTGCTCAAAAAGTTCTGTTTGCTGAAGCTATCTGTCTTATACTGGTAATAGTTTGCAAGGACAATGACAGAATTTACATATCACTGAATGGGCGTTGTAACCTGCAGCACAATGCAACAAAGACAAATATTGTTGTCTTAATAATAAAGCCACTGTGTTGAGTCTCACAAGTGTCCTTGTCCTCAACAATAACTTGTTTGATAGCCATTTGTTAAATAAATGTGCATTTTACTCAGCATTTTTGCTTTGCCAATGGACATCTGCTACCTATCACACTTTTGCATCGGCAGATTGCATAAAGTCAACTATTTGGAACATACATTTAGTCCTGGCAGGCCTGTGAAAAGTGTTATGACATCAGTGTGTGAAATGCTGGCCGCCCTATCTGATATACTGAGTGTGTACTCATCTGTTCCATTTGCCTTTCTAAGATAGTGTGACTCTGTTTTTTAACCCCCAAACTGATTATTTAGAACTGCTTTGCTGAAAGCTGATATGTAATTTTTTGGATAGTAAAGTACTTTTTCTTTTTCCAAGCTTGATTTGACAACAGTACATAAGCAATTCATAGGTTGATTCCTGTTTTGCTATCAAAACATTTCCAGAGCAATGACGTAGCTGCTACTTGACTACAATAGTATGATGCATTTTCAGAGAAACAATTAGCTAGTCACAATTTTTTCTCAAATATGTAGAAAACTTTGTCGCACATCTGTTGTTCGAACAACGATGGTTAGAACTGTCATTAATGTCAACAAGCATGTGGTGGAGTGATAATTTCTGCTAATGAATCAGTTCAAGATCAAATTAATGTCAGATTATTGGTATAAAACACAAACATGTCTTCATTTATGGGTTCCCTTACGTCACCGGCCACTTAATACAGATTGTTGAATATACAGTGTTGGGTCAGGTCCTCTTTTGCCTTCCCTGGTGATGTCCTTGGGATGTCCTAGACCAGCAACATGACCAGTATAAACCAGCAAAGGACTGCCTTAATTCTTCATGGCATAGATTCAACAAGATGCCTGAAATATTCCTCAGAGATTTTGTTCCATATTGACATGATAGCACCACAGTTACTGCAAATTTGTTAGCTTTTAGCCATAGTTTGAATTCTGTTCCACCACATCCCAAAAGTGCTTTGTTGGATTGAGATCTGGTGACTGTGGAGGCCATTTGAGTATAGTGAAATCATTTTCATGCTTAAGAAACCAGTCTGAGATAATCTGAGCTTTGTGACATTGTGTGCCATCCTGTTGGAAGTAGCGATCACAAAATGGGTACACTGTGGTCAAAAAGGGATGGACAGGGTCAGCAAGAATACTTTCAGTAGGCAGGCTGCAGAGATGGGATGTAACTAAGTACAAATACTTCGTTACTGTACTTAAATACATTTTTCTGGTATCACTGCTTTACTTCACTATTTATTTTTCTGACTACTTTTTTATTTTTACTCCTTACATTTTTACACAAGTATCTGTACTTTCTACTTCTTACATTTTCAAACCAGACTCGTTATTTTAGTTTTAATCTGCATTTGGTGGATCACCATTCAATTACGAATCTTTAAATCAGGAATCGGTTAGTCTGTACTGCCAACGCGATTAGGCTTGCGCGCGCTCCGCGTCTCCGCCAAACGGTTTCTATCAGAGTAATCAATGCGAGAGACTCGAGACTGGAGTGGATCTGAGAGGCAAAACTATATATTGACCAGAACTTCAAGTGCAGGTCAGTTTCATCTGTAAACAGGCTACTGTAGTTTTGTTTTTGTTTACCTAGTTAAGTGCTAGCAACTCTTAGCAGTAGTAGCCAGAGGATTAATAATACTATAAACTAAACTAAACTAAATTACAATCACTCAAATACTGTATGCAAAAGGACATCATTATTATCTTATGTAAAGTTACAGTAGTAATTTAGCAAACAAAAGTTATAAGAGATCGTCTCATAATATGTTTAGAGGGAGCTAGAGCAGATAATAACACAACCCTTACGAAAATAACTTTAACTATAGTTAAACCATGGTAACCACAAATTAACCATGATTTTGCTACACTAACCATAGTCTAACCATGAAATTTGTAGTAAAACTATGGTTGTGAATTAAAACAGACTGTAATTAATCTGCCAGAAAACATGGTTAATTTTAATAAGAGAAAAATATGACTCGTGATAAAGCAATAACATGTTCAGAATAAGAATTTTTATATAAAGATATTGTCAAAATGTAATTATTTTTGTAATACTTTTGACATTTAGACAATTTAGAAAATATAGTTTTACTAAATCTATAGTATTTAAGTAATTTTACGATAAAACAACACATGGTCATAATGTGATACTTTAAATTGAACTAAAATAAAGTTATGTTATTGCAGACAGAATACAATGAGGTGGCTGTTTTGCAAGAAGGTGGAGACAGTTCTGTTCATAATAGTAGATGGCTGATGGGAAAAGAGACAAGAAAAATAGTGGAAAAAAAGGAAACACACTAAGTGAGATGCCGAGAGATATCATGGAAAATAAAGAGACTAAAAAGGAAAATGGAAAAGAAGGTGCAGTTCAAGTGAGAACTTTGAATTATTTTGTTTAATTATTAGGTTTTATTAGGTTTCAAACCTTTTTTTAAATGTGATGGCCATACAAAAAAATAGGTGAATGGGATGGCCTGGATGAGTGTGAGATTTCACCGGCCTGAAATGTTTTCTCAGTCCTGCCCTGTTCTACATGGTGGTTGTTCAGCCTTGATACATTCATTAGCTAACACATTTTAAGTGTAAATTAGTTTGTATTAATGTGTCAATATGACTTGAGGTCCAGTTACCAGCGTGAGACTAAAACAGGCAGAACAGGTACTTTTTATTTAAGTACATGTCAGAGCTCATACTTCTCTACTTTAACTTGAGTAAAAAAGTGTAGTCAGTACTTCTACTTTTACCAGAGTAAGGATGTATGTACTTTTGCCATCTCTGGTAGGCTGACCCATAACACCACCAGCTGCAGTCTTAACCATTGATACAAGGCAGGATGGAACCTTGCTTTCATGTTGTTTACTCCAAATTATGACCCTACCATTAAATGTTGTGGCAGAAATCATCAGCAAGACCATCATCCAATCATCCAATTTTGGTTAGCCACAATGCAAATTGTAACCTCAGTTTCCTGTTCTTAGCAGACAGGTATGGCATCCAGTGTTGTCTTCTGCTGCTGTAGCCCATCTGCTTCGAGATTCAACCTCAGTTGTAGCAAGTGGTTAATTAAGTTACTGTTGCCACTCTATCAGCTCATGAACCAGTCTGTTCATTCTCCTCTGAACTCTGGAACTAACAAGAACTGTCACTCACTGGATATTTTTTTCTTTTTTGGACTTGTGGTTGTGCATAGCAATCAAGGCAGATCAGAAAGTTTCTATCCACATACACTATACCGTCAAACATATTGCCACCAACAGAGACTTTCATGACATCACATTCTAAACACATAGACATTCATGTTGGATTCAGTGCCCCCTTTGCAGCTATAACAGCTTACAGTCATCTGGGAAGTCTTTCCACAAGATTTTGGAGTGTTTCTGTGGGAATTTTTGCCCATTCATCCAGAAGAGCATTTGTGAAGTTGGGCACTGATGTTGAATAGGAAAGCTTGGCTTGCATGGGGTTGAGGTCAGGGTTATGTGCAGGCCAGCCAAGCTCTTCCACAACCATTTCATCCAACCATGTCTTTATGGATCTTGCTTTGGGGGTACAGTCATACTGGAATAGAAAAGGGCCTTCCCCAAACTGTCCTCACAAAGTTGAAAGCATAGAATTATCCAAAATGTCTTGATATGTTGAAGTATTATGATTTAGCTTTACTGGAGGTACAGTTAGGGGCCTAGGCCAACCCCTGAATAATAACCCCATACCATTATCCCTCCTCCACCCAAATATACGGTTGGCACATATGGGTAACATTGTCCTGGCATCCACCAAACCCAGATTTACCCATCAGATTGCCAAACAGATAAGTGTAATTTGTCACTCTACAGAATATGTTTCCACTGCTCCAGAGTCTAGTGGCGGCGTGCTTTACATCACGCCATCTGACGTTTGGCATTGTACTTCGGGATGTAAGGCTTACATGCAGCTGCTTAGCCATGGAAACTCATTCCATGAAGTTCCTGCTGCACAGTTTTATGACAGTAGAAGTCTGGAACTCTTCAACTCTTCAAATCATATGAATATGCACTTCTTGAAAATCTACAAATGATTTTAACAGATGTTCTACAATTATTAAAAGTTTTTGTTAATGTACAATTCCAGGAATTTCCTGTTTAATGATATACAGTAGTATACTTATGTAAGTGTTAAGGCAATAAAATCATGTTTTGCACCCACATTACAATATGTGTTACTGTATGTCTTTAGCAAACATTTTGCTAAACTTAATTAGCCATCATACACACCCATACAGGAGCTAAAAGTCCAATGCCGACAAAGGTAAGAAATGTGACCCTGGACCCTTGAGATTTATATGTCATCTGAAAGCTGAATAAATAAGTTTTGACGTAAGGTTTTTTGGGTTAGGTTAATATTTGGCCGAGACACAACTATTTGAAAATCTGGAATCTGGGGGTGCAAAAAAATCACAATATTGAGAAAATCACTTAAAGTTTTATTTAAAATCACTATAAGTTTTATATATTTACAGTAAATTTTCAAAATATCATGGAACATGATCTTTTCTTATACTGATTTTTGGCATAAAAGAAATATCAATAATTTTGACCCATACAATGTTCTGTTCACTACTGCTGCAAATATACCCATTTGTAAATGTGTGTAAACAGGGTAAATTCAGGTCATTTGGGACACATTTTGCCATTGAAATGACTGTTCATAAATGTAATAATGATTAGTAAATGTTTATAAACATTCACAAATAATAAATAGTTTTCACTTTAGACTGAGTACTGCAAAAACATGAACAAATATTAAATGGTTTTAATATTATGTTTAGTATTAGTAAACATTAACAAGAATTAAATGTTTTTTTTGTTTTTTTGTTTTTTTTTCCCATTATATAATGTCTGTTAATAATTTATTAATGAAAGTTTTATGATGTATTACCTACTTTTGTAGTGTATTATTCTAAAAAGGAACTATGATTTCGACCACAGGTCAAAAGCTGTAGCTCCAACCACACAATTTTGCAATGGTGTTTGGAGCTAGTTGCAAACACCAAATCAATGAACTATGTTGTTAACTATGTTGGAAATTATCATTGGATAGCTTGAGAAATGCACCCCAGCCCAAAACAGCAACAGCAACTATTTTACCAATAGGAGACAGAGAGGGTGTTCAGAAAACCTGTTTCTCAGAAAAAAACATACTAGTAAATCCCACATGTGTCTCATTTAAAGTTTCAGAAGAGATCTCAGTAGACATAGATCTGTGCTTAGGTTTGCCAAAACACCAATACCAACTGAAATACAGTATATGAACGCCAACATTTCTCATCTGATGCATTTTTTCCCACACAAAAATTGGAAAGTATATTTGTAATCTGACCGGCTGGCTTTATACATCTTCTGGGAATAAGAGCACATAGGGTTCTTCATCAGTCCACCTGGTAAGAAAGTCCTTTTTGCAATGTACAAAACTGATACGTCTAGCATGGATGACATAATTACTGAATTTGTCCATGTTACAATATAATTATATATTTAAATAATGAGTAATGTTACTTAACAACATGCACTTACTAGGGTAGGGGCTAGGATTAGGGTTTGGTTTAGGGTTAGTTGCATGTAATTATTCATAATTGATTATTACTACAGTACAATTAGTAACAAAGACAATGTAAAATAAAGTGTTACCAAGCCTTTTTTTTTTCCTCTGGGGAGACAAAACAGTATGATATTCAGTCTAAATTGTATTTCATCAGTGATTATTTTATGAGACTCAGTGTGTCTGGTTGCACTTTATTTTACAGTATGTGTACTTCCACTTCTTTATTGGTCGATGCAATTTTTTACAGTCACCTTGATTTATTTGCGTAAGTGTGCGTTTGAAGAACAGTGGAGGATGAAGTGTTACATAAAATACAACACAAACAGTTAATAAACAGGGAGGGAGGAATGGCCACCTCTTTCTTTCTGCATTCACTTCTGACGAGGGGCTGTCAGAATGATTTCAATTTAGTCGGGTGAGATTAAGGGTTACTCATTGATGTCTAATTTAGCGATTTGGGTCAGAGGAGACCTGCTGTCTGCTCTTTGTGCGCCGCTCCACACGTACGAGACATCTGATTCATGCAGCTATGACAGTTGCCACAATTGTCCTCAATACCCAGTGCCGTTTTCTGCCCCATTTCATTGAAGCTCATTTTAAAAGGGAGGGAGAGCAGGGGGCATTAAAATCTCTAAGAGGATTATGGTCTGGGAGGAAGGATTTTTTTTCTGCTTAGTAATATCTGCGAGTGGGCATAAGTGCATCTGCAGTATCACGACTGAGAACAGCTGATGTGGGTGGTGGGCTGAATAGGCCCTCCAATAATTTTGTTTCTGTGTCACGATGTGGGGGTGTGATTTCATTGTGCTATTTTGCTTCAGCATGCGGCTGTGGCAGATTTTCTCGATTTCTAATCCTTTATTACTGGCAGCATTAATCCAAGAATTAAAAAGGGGTAGTGACAAGTGTATTAAATGTGCAATATGATGATTTTAAGCAAATTGCAGCTTCATCCACCAAACCAAAAAGACAAACAGTATGATGTGCATTTAATAATACACATAGTAATGATTTGAGAAGAAACATGGAAAAGCTCTTGTTTCACAGATATATATAAAAAAAATGCCACAATCATGGCTTTTATGAACCATTCTGAATGGTTTCGTTGTTCATAACTCTATTTTTAAGCAAATAGAGATGTATAATGGAGCTCAAACTATGTGACTGCCCTGAACTGTGTATAATAATCATTTATTGTAGACCACAAAACATCCTTTGCCTTTGGAATGAATATATATCTATGCAGCTACAGTACAGATTCTGTCAAAATACCACAGTTAATTCACAAAATATTACAGAACGATCTTTAAACTGTGTAAGTTGCTTTTTCAAAAGACAGTAAAGATTTAGCAAAAATAACTGTATGGAATTTCCATAAGTTTGGTGGAAATTATGGTTATTATGTTATTTTTTTAAGACTCATGTGGTTTTACTGACACATTCCAAAATCCACTATTTTTCCCAATACTTGAAATCAGCCGATGTGATACTGAACAAAAGTGGCTTAGGGAAATTTTCAAAATCACCACTTTTGCTGAAACTTTGCCATGCACATTGACCGAGTGATCTTATGAGTCAAATGTCATAATGCAGATGATCATCAGTGCATCATTTCCACAGTTCCCTTTTTTCAGCTTCCTTGAAATTTTTAGTAACTTTGTGACATCTGACAAGTTCAACCTTACAATGACTTTTCGACTTTTACAATGACTGTGCACAATATTTATTTAACAGTATTACTACTAGAATGTCTTTGAAGCTCTTTTTGATCAGCTAGTAAGGAAACAGTGGTAGGCATCCAAGTAGATGTTTCGTGAACCAGTAATATAGATGTGACCCTGGACCACAAAACAAGTCATAAGGGTCTTTTTTTCTTTCTTTCTTTTTGTTTTTTTTTTTGGCTGAGATACTATTTAAAATTTTGGAATCTGAGGGTGCAAAAAAACAAAACAAAAAACACATCGCCTTCAAAGTTGTCCAAATGAAGTTCAAAAATTAAGTTATCAGTATATTTACAGTAGGAAATTTACAGAATATATTTATAGAGCATGATATTTACTTAATATCCTAATGATTTTTGGCATAAAAGTAAAATGTATTATTTTGACCCATACAATGTATTTTTGGCTGTTGGTACAAATATACCTGCGCTGCTTAAGACTGGTTTTGTGGTCCAGGGTCACAAATTAACAATTATATAAATTAGATATGCGAAGATAATCCATAAAGACATAAATGGTGTCAAATACATTACAATTATATAATACACATATCAATATAATCCATTAAAAGAATTGGTGGTCCACACTACACATACAGGAAGTCATTAAATCCTATCTAGAGTAATGTCCTGTGTATTAACATTTGGATTTGAAAACAGAGTAATCCTCTGGCCCCACTGAGACACTATAATCTGAAAGGGATTTATTTCTATTTATACATACATTTTAATGAGTGTTGCCTTTATCTCTCAACTGGATGTAAGGATTGCATAACCTCCAACATCACAATTTTTCACCCTATCACAGAGGACAGCAACAACAGCAAAATAATACCCCCTACAGGAAAACTGTTTCTATTGCAAGGCTTTGATAGGGACATTGGATTGGCCATGTGTTCAATATGATGCCATAAGTCAGTGCCCAGTTCCAACAAATTTAATAAAGCTTAGGCCTAACAATATATAGTCAAACTTTTGCTTTTATCACATAGATATGTTTCTGTGATCCTGAATGTTACTGTGTTCACGGTTGTCAGTGAGAATGTAAAGTAAAGGCAGCACATTAATTTAGAACGGTGATTAAACTGACTGGAACTACCTGTGCATTCAACAGTTTGAATGCATACCTTCCAGCCAATCAGAATAGAGTACTCAAGCAGACCGTGTTACAAAGTACAAAGTATGCACATCCCAAACATTTGATTTCCAATATTTAGCCTTCCACACATACTGGTCTTTCTAAGGTTATAATGCAGCTAAAGGAAACTGCAAATAATGACACAGCCCCCAGGACATAATTTTTCCCTTGAACACTAATGAAAATACTTTGGCATAAGCGAAGATAATTTAGTAATTGATGTACGAAATGGACACATATTGGGGCTAGTTACATTCTCGGATAAAACAAAAAGTATTTCATTCAGTTCAAAGTTGTTTGCCCAAGTACTTTTGTTTTTACACAAATTGCTTCTGAATATTCAATTAGGACTCCTTCTTTTATTGTACTATTCTTCAGGATTAAATCAAAACAAAACAATTTCTCACAATGCCGCGTTTGCTTTTTGCACTTCATCGCCGTGACATCCTGTGGGCCTCCAAACATCCAGAAGACCATTGTTGACATAAATAAGCATTTCTGTTCAACAAACAACTGGTTTACTTATACTGTAAGAGACCGAACCAGCTGTGGGGCAAATAGTTGTGTAAAGAGAATCATGATAGGCTGAGGATTATTTATTTATTTATTTATTTATTTATTTTTTAACCCTGGGCTGTTTGATTTAATATTATTGTTTTTTATTATTCTTATTGTTATCATTATTTTGTTAATAATATATTATTTTATTTGTTAATAAGTGGGAAAAATCTAAAAGTGCATGTGGTTAACCCCCACATACCTCAGTGAAACTTCATAAAACACTACATTTCAGAGTGAGACTATCATTTTTCTTCTAGTTTAGACTCTATATCAGTGCAACTACTGAGCAGATAACATTACCAGGAGACTAATATTAAGTACAGTATACAAACATATGACATGCATAAACATGCAACAATCTTTTCAACCAATTCTGTGCAATTAATGCTGTATATTTGCAATATACTGATTACTCCTTATAAATGTATGTGAAAGGAATGTGAATTTCACCATGACCTGCTAAGAACAGCAAGTCATATTTCCCTAAAAATTCTCTTCCACCACAATGCCAGAACCATATGATGATTCCAATATCAAACAGTTAAATCATTTTAATTAGTAGTATTATCCTTTGCCAAAGGCATGTCTCTTGACGAGTCTCTGTGGTTAGTTTTGGGCGCTGATGATGTATCTTGAGTAGGTTCCTTTCTCTTCTTTTCAGTTGGATGAAATCTGTTTGTCAGTCACCTTTGATTCACAAGAGGCGTGTTTAGGATCAGGACTGGATGCACTTTAATAGTAGGAGTTGTCCTTATGGGATACTTATGTCAAAGCAAGGATACACATTTTGCTTTACTTTGATTTCTTTTTAAATTTTTACTACACTCTGAGGGTGTTGATTCGACAAAAAAAGTTTTCGTCAAGTTAACAACATTTTTTAGTTGACTCAACAAATTCCCGACAGATGTTTTGTAAACCAGCAGAGATCATGTGGTGTACACTAGACACACAGGAAGTCATTAAATCTGGAGTCATGTCCTGTGTATTACGATCTGGATTTTTCACCCTATTACAGAGGAGAGCAAAAGACAGCAAAAGAACACCCCCTACAGGGAAACTGTTTCTATTGCATGGTTTTGTGAGAGACATTGGATTGACCATGCTTTCAGTTTCAATATGATGCCACAAAGTCAGTGCCCAGTTAACAAAGTTAATAAAGCTTAGGCCTAATAATATATAGTTAAACTTGTTTGCTTTTATCTCATAGAAAACAAGTGATCCTGAATGTTACTGTGTTCACAGTCATCTGTGCGAGTCACAGTACATTTGTGTGAAGTAAAGTCATTGAATTCATTTAGAACAGTGACTAAACTGACTGGATCTACAGTTTGAACGCACACCTTCCAACCAATCAGAACAGAGTATTCGAGCAGACCATGGTATAAAGCAAATATAAATAAGGCACACCCACTTCTACTTCAGTATTTTGATCAGGTAATAAATACCGGCCTCTGGTTTCACCAACTTACATGATAGTCCAGTATCACATAAAAGACAAACACAATCAGTAGTGAATAGTGTTGTGAAGTGATGCAATGTTTTATAGACAAAAATAGTATAATTACTTTCTGGTTTTGGAACTAGTCTTTGTGACATCATGTGATTATTATTATTATTATTTTAATAAAATAACTAAATCAGGTGTTTTAATTGTGGTATTTGCAGTTCACATTTGAACTACATTCTAACATTTATCCTTCACTTTGGCCTGTCAGCCATTTTTGAATCAAATTTGACATAAATATTTTATTTCTGAGATTTAATCTTCCATGCATATTGTTCTTTTTGAGGGTATAATGCAGCTAAAGATCACTACACATAACGTCCTAGCTTCTGGAACATAATTTCCCTCCTGAACACTAATAGTAATACTGTTTCACCTCAACAAATACTAATAAGATAAGCATAAGATAATTTTGTTGAAACTGATGTGCAAACTGAACAAATATCTTAAATCTTACATTTATTTATTTATTTAGTCCCTTTCAAACGCCATGTCAGCATCAAGGCTATTTTCATGGCGATCTCTGAATAAATTACACAAGGTATACAATTAACAGAAAGTTACAAAGACATTTCAGATCTGCACTAGACAAAACTTCTAAAATACATTCAGGTGATAGATTTATAAATATATCAGTTAAACACACCTCTAAATAAACCTGTTGTCTATTTACATTAAAAACAGTACAATCCTCACAATCATATAAAGTGTATAATTCAGTCTGAAGTACTTGTCTTTTCACACAAATGGTTACTCCATATTTTAAAGTTTTCTTTTTCTTTTTCTTTTATTGTGCTACTCTTTTAGGAAGAAAACAAAACAAAAAAATTCCTTAGGTGGAAATTTCTTTGTATTTGTTGTGCTGCTAAGCAAAAATTCAATATATTTTTTTTTTTCGACCTGATGAGGATCAGCAGATTTTTTTTGGAAAGTTCTGATGTATTTCACCACAGTGAAAGAGGTTAAAAAAAGTCCCACAACTGAGAATGGCGTGTTTGCTTTCTGTACCTCATCACAATGACATCCTATGGGCCTCTAAACATACAGAAAGCCACTGTTGACATGAAGGGAAGTTATAGTTGAGCACTTCTTGTTTTACGTGAAGTTCCTCTATTTTACCTACATATTTGAATGAAGAAGAGACACTGTTCTCTTCTGTCCTGTACAGTATGGAGAAGCATTTTGTTTCCTACGTGCTATGTTACACTATTCTGTTTCACTTTTTATCACATAATGAAGCAACACCATGGGCTAGGAGACGGTGTCAACAGGTACATTTTATGGTGGTTTATTTAGCATGAACATTATGGACAAAAGTGAGGCATGAATTAATACAATGTTTATGTTATGTTTTAATGTTCAATGTAACATTTATAATTGGTTTAATCCTTTTATTCCCCAGATAGCCAATGGCTATGACTGTAGTGATATGGGCTTACAAGTCATTCCAGATGAGATACCAACTTCTGTCAAAAATTTGAAATTTAGCTTCAACTATCTTCCTTCTCTGTACAACTTCACTTTTCAGAGGCTAAAGAGCTTGACTTATTTAGACCTGACAAGGTGAGCGAAACGACTTATTTCAAGATTGTAAAATTGTTTAAAATTGTGCATCAGGCAATCTAATGTTTCTTCTTCTCACATCTAACCCTATAACTCACAGATGTGGCATCACTTTCATGTATGAAGACATTTTTAAATATCAGGCTGACTTAGCGGTCCTTATCCTAATTGGAAACCCGCTTGTGTTCATCGCAGAAAGAGCTTTTTCTGGACCTCTATTACTGAAATATCTAAGCCTGGCTCAGTCAAAGATCCAAAGCCTGTCAGACATCCCAACAGATAATCTTGCATATTTGGAGGTCTTGGACCTTGGGGGAAGTGAAATTCGCTCATTAGATGGACTAAGCAGTTTCCATTGTCAAAGCTTACGCAGCCTGCAGTTGGACATGAACTCTATTGACCGGATAAGTGCGGATGATTTAGCACCACTCCACAATGTGCACGGGATAAGCATCAGCTTCAAAGGAAACGATTTTGTCTATATAGAACCAGGTGCGTTTCAGTCACTGAACTTGAGTAGTGTTGATTTCAGTGGCTGTCTTAGCAAGATGAACTTCTCATCCCTACTGAAAGGGCTTGAAGGCCTTGAAGCAAACAGACTGAACCTGGGATTGTATGAAACTGATCCAAAGGTGCACATTCCATCAGCAGCACTACAATCTTTTTGCAAGATTGTTGTTACTGACCTGGATTTCCAGCTTCAGCATTTCTTGGACCTAAATAATTCCACCTTTCATTGCCTTGATGGGCTTAAAAAGCTTGATCTTACTAGAGCCCACCTGGATTCATTGCAATTTAACACGACTGGCCTATCCACACTGTCCCATCTGGTGCTAGATGAGAACCACTTTAAAGATGTCTGCCACATCAACACCAGAAACTTTCCCTTGCTTACGCACTTGTCTGTAAGTGGGAATTCGAAGAAACTTAATTTTAGCAGTAGATGCTTGGAGAGTCTCAGAGTCCTAGAGGAGCTGGATCTCAGTCTTAGTTTAGTAAATCCCAGGGGACCTTGTTGTAATGACCAGCTGTTTGGTCTGAGTGAACTGAAGCTCCTCAATCTCAGTTATGGCTCACAAATGTTCTTGAGTTCGCAGCCTTTCAGTGCAACTCCACAGTTGGAGCACTTGGACTTCAGCCACTCAAACTACACTTCGAATGACAGCTCACCTTTTAGTAATCTACAGAATCTCAAAACTCTAAATCTTTCCTGGTCAAATACCAGTCTGACAAACGTGCACATCTTTAAAGGTTTGAAGAACTTGCAACTCCTCAATTTGAAGGGGAACACCATTCAAGGAGGGGTTCTTACCCAGACGGAGCTCTTTAAATACGTCCCTCTTCTGGAAACCCTCGTTCTATCTTCATGCAAAATAACTGCTTTTGAAGAGAACTTGTTTGAAGGTCTCACACATCTCAGGCAAGTAGACTTGAGTGAAAACAAGTTGGTCAAACTGAGCACATCTGGATTTTACTCCCTGGATTTTCTCCAACTTAACTTTGCCAGTAATGCCATTGTGACAGTGGATGTCAGAAGCGTTACGGATCTGGGAAAAGACAGTACTGTTGATCTGAGCTACAATCCACTGGTATGCAACTGTAGCAACTTTGAATTCATCAGCTGGGTTAAAAAAAATAAAATGAAAGTAAAACACTTAATGGAGACTGACTGTAATGCCACAGGAACAAGGATTATTGATGCAGAACTGCAGTGTGAATTTCCTGTAGCTGTAGGTGTACTTGTGTGTATTATAATTGTAGCTGCAATTGTGATTACATTTAGCATTTTCTGCATTGTCAGGAAAATTAGAAAATATTCAAGCTATTCACGACTGTAAAATAAGAAGAGTTTGCTTGGTCTTCCTCCAAATGCAGCCTACATAAACGTATAACACGCATAGCTGCTTTACGTTGGAGATCCAGAATGGCTAGAAAATGTATAAAAACATGTGGAAAAGAAATATATTATCAATCATTAATGTCAAATCTTTGAAAAAGCTATTAAAAATGGACTAAAATCTTGTTCTCATGTTTGAATAAATAGCGGTCTGTATAAAGTAAAGAGGCAATAAAATGCAATAAAAGGTTATTTTGACATGCCTTTTTATTTTCAGTATTATACAACTTTAGAAGTATAAATATTTGTATAGTATACAACATCTATGACATCCATAGAGCTTTCTGTGGGTGATGTACAAAACTCAAAACCACATCTCTTATTGCACAGATCCTAAAAGACAATGATAAGCAGAGTCATCTACATAAACACTGTTTTCACACATAGAGAGAGGAAAGAAATCTCCAGAAAACAAGCAAGAACATACTGAACTGGAAAGACAACAAACAATTAGGCTACCACACCAACGGTCTTCAACAGCAAGTGTCCGCTAGGAGGAACTCACACACAC
>JAHKKF010514053.1:7194-21678 GCA_019740295.1 Labeo calbasu | reverse complement strand
GCAATTTTTCCATGGTTTTCCCCTCAAATTGCATTCCTTGGGATTGCTTTAACCCATGAACTAAAAAAAAAACAACCCACGGCAACAGTGTAAAGTAGCCGAATTCTGTGGAAAAAACGCAGACTTGGCAACACTGATCCAGGCTGGTGGGCTAGAGGAGGTTGTAGTTACCATCTAGGAGCAGAATTGGACACTCATGGTATAGGCCCAGTAGTCCACACACTCCTAACACTTGAAACTTAAAGTTCTGTCTTGAGGGTTGGGGGATTCAAACCCTAATTTGAAAGGTCAGACCCTTGAAATCCTTCCTTAAGGGTCAATTTGCAGAAGGAACATAGTGCATCAAGCAGTCCTATTCATAAGCTGGTGAGAGAAAGGTGTCTACTCCAAATGCTTTATTGAAGAGGCAAAGACACAGCAGGAAAGTAAAGAGTAAACAGAAAAATGAAAACAGTTAGATGTAATTGAATGTGTTTGATGTAATTAAGGGCACAAAGTCCTCTTTTCCCCCTATTGATCTTTTCTCTCTTGCTTTTCCTGTAAACAGTTTTCCTGTAAACATTTTTACAGATCAGGAGCAACTTAACTAATCATTGTCAATTGCACTCCCAGTAGAACATAAAAAAAATAAAACAAAAAAAAAAAACCTGTTTGCTTGCATCCTTTATATTGAGAGCAATCCCATAATGCACTTGATTCTAATCTTTTCATGTGAAGCACTGAATGACACACAAAGTTGCTGCCTGTGTGTTCCAAGTCTATTTCAGTGAAGATGCTGCCTTCAGAGTTTCTGCTCCACATTCACTTATCTGCTTCTGTTTTTATCTCGTTCTGGTGTGTTATGTGTAAGATGTAAACGAATGTGAGAAAGGCAATGGAGGATGTGCAGAAATATGCATCAACACCAAGGGCTCTCATCGATGTGAGTGTGGACCAGGTAAAGTACTGGATGTGGATGGAAAGAGCTGTGAAGGTAAGAACACATTAAAACAGAACATCCTAATAATGGGCAACCTTTCATTTAACTCATTCATTGTGGATTGTGTGGTTCTGTGTAGAGACTGCAGGATGTGACAATGTGAATGGAGGATGTAGTCATGGATGCTCCTCAGAGGACGACGCATATTACTGTCATTGTCCTCGGGGTCTGACTTTGGGAGATGACAATCGCACTTGTCAGGGTGAGCTAAACCTATCTCTCCTGCCTTTTGCTCCTTTTCTGTCAAGGATTGTAGATTTCACTTTGACATTTGTTTTGTGTGCAGTCCCTGTGCAGTGTGATCCTAGTTCCATAGAGGTCTCAGTTCCCAAAGACCTGGTGGGAGGGCTGGAACTCTTCCTGTCTAACACTTCCTGTCGTGGCATTTCCAATGGCACCCATATTAACCTCCACTTCAGTCTAAAGACCTGTGGCACTGTGGTCCAGGTAAAAATGACCCTGGATCTTTGATCAGCCATTGGATTCATTCATACCAGATCCTAGAAAAGTCAATTGACTAATTAGTATTAACCCAAATAGTGTTTAGACTAATAAAAGAATGTTGTTATTGGTTATTGTTAAAAGAATAAAGGGTAACACTTTAGAATAGGATTCCATCATTAATAAATAAGTACACAAGAACAAATGACTAATGCACTATTAACATTCTAGTAACTACTATTAACTAACAAGAAACTCTGATCAAAGAATCAGTAAGTAATGGCACTCAGTTTTACATGGTAGTTCACTATTAGCTAATCAGTAACTACTATTTTTTTCATATCTCCCAGAGAACTACTAGTAACTACTATATACATGTTCATAATGAATGTAAATAATACAAAATGTATAATTAATTCTAAAGTGAAGATCATGGTAACCCACTAGTAATGATTTGTGTATTACCAAATACTTCAGAAGGAATTACCAATTATTTGGATCCGTATTCTAAAGTGAAGATCATGATAACTCTTTAGTAATGACTAAAGTCATTAAAAACTATTGAGGTTTTTGTAAGTTTCTGGAAAGTCATACTTCCAATGGCAATGGTAGCACTTAAGTCGTTTCTAGTGGGTTACCGTGATCTTCACTTTAGAATACTGATCCAAATAATTAGTAATTCCTTTAGAAGGATGTAGTAACACTTGAGTCATTACTATCCAAAACCTTACATACACCTCAATAGCCTACAATGATTTCAGTCATTACTAAAAAGTTACCATGATCTTCACTTTAGAATACGGATCCAATAGTAATTCCTTCTTTTAAGATAGTAATTTGCATTACCTGTAATAATTACCAGTAATTTGTTATTTCCTGAGTCATTACTAGTGGGTTACCATGATCTTTACTTTAGAATTAATTGTACATTTTGCATCATTCACATTAATTATGAACATGTATATAGTAGTTCTTAGTAGTTCTTTGGGAGATATGAAAAAATAGTAGTTACTGATTAGCTAATAGTGAACTACTACTTTCAACTGAGCACTGTTACCTACTGATTTGTTAATCAAAGTTTCTTGTTAGTCAGTTGTAGTTACTAGAATGTTAATAGTGCATTAGTCATTTGTTCCTGTGTAGTTATTTACTAATGATGGAACTGTATTCTAAAATGTTACCAAAAAAAGCCTATTGCAATAATACCAAATAAAACTACAAAAAGCACTGTTACCAGTGGGATATAGCGTGATGTTCCAGAGGTTGAACTTGACATTCACGCTCATCTTGGTCAAGAGGTCTCTTCAAAAGCACTCACTAATGGTGCCCCTTCATAATCTATAGCTTGCATCCAGGTCTGGATCTATAACACCTACTTTTCAGAATCCAACCCTTATGGATAAAATCAAGTCCCAGCTTACATATTTTCCTCACTATCACATGACTGAAGTAAAATAGGTGGTGAGAACCAATGCATGTTGACTTAAAATTAAAATATATGATATATATGATGGGAATATAATGGAACATCGTCTTCCTTTCTCTCTTCTCCAGGTCATTGATGACAAAATTGTTGGCACCAACTTGGTAACAGGGTTGCCACGGTCTAGTACCAGCAGCAATGGGGACTTGATTGTGCGCACCAGTAAACTCCTGCTGCCAATTACGTGCGAGTTTCCTCGACAATACGAGGTGTCGGATGGCTATCTGCCAAGTCTGCGCAACACAGCACTTGAGTTAGCAGGCCACAGCGAAGGAATATTCCCTTTCAGTTTGGAGCTCTTCAAGAACGCAGAATTTTCAGAGTCGTACAACCAACCTCCTCAATTGCATTTGCGTGATTCGCTGTACTTTGGTGTTGAGCCTCGAGAGCGGGTGGATGGCCTTGCTGCTTTTGTAGAAAGCTGTTTTGCAACACCAGGCCCAAAAGCTGACCAGGCCTTAAAATATTACCTTATCAGAGACGGGTAGGTATTTAACAGAATTTAAATATGAAGGCATATTGTTCTGCACACTCAATACCATATTGCCATTTTGATAACTTCAACGAGCCATTGAAATAGACTACCCTACCAGAAGCTACCATCCTTCAGACTAAGCTCCAACCCTGCTTTATTTTTAAGTAGCCCTGAACTCTTTGATTCGCTGGTTTGAGTGTGTTTGTTTGGGGTTGTAGCTGAAATCTTCAGGACAGTAACTATCCAGTAGCAGGGGTGGAGACCCCTGGACCACCCGATCTCTTCTATTACAATATCTCTCTCTAAAACCTGAATACCGTAGCAAACTTGACACATGAAAGGCACAGAGGTAGTGTTTTCTGATTTGGTTGCTCCCCTGACAATTTTTTAGCTGTGTTTAGCGCCTAGGGCTGTCACAGAGGCAGGTGTGATTCCCCTTCAGTAATGTCACATCTGTGAGGTTGTGGGTGCAGTTTATCCTTGGTACTTTAAGGAGCGATTGCTTATGGCATTTTTAAACAAAGGCAGAGTCTAGAGAGTGTTGTGCTTTAATGGCCTTATGTTTCCCAGCTGCATTTCAGATGAAACAGTGCGTCAGCTTTCGGCTAAAGACCAGCTCTCCAAACACTACCAGGTCCCTGTCTTCAAGTTCATTGGCAAGGACAACAGAGTGAGTAGAGAACAGGTGCATGCTGGGAAACCCAGTCTGTCCTGTGCATGCGCACTTGTGTACTAATGGGCTAGCTAAAATGAGTGTGTTTCAAAAAGAGTGGGTCATTCTATATTATCCTTTTGTGTGTACTGTGTGTGTATTAGGAGGTGTTCCTGCATTGCCGTGTGCTCGTGTGTGGGCAGGAACAAGGGGAATCTCGTTGTATGCAGGGCTGCCGAAAGCGTTTGAGGAGAGAGCTGTGGACCGACCAGCACCAAGAGAAACACGTACTTTCCAGTGGACCCATTCAAATATTGCCAGATCCATGATACCACACACATCTACAAAATCTCTTACCTACACCGCCATCTACAGGCTACTTTACTGTATTCAAACACATCCATACTGCATACAGTATCTACAGGAATCTTACATTTATCAGCAATAGCATCATTTGTTCCTTCCACTGCTTCTGACACTATATTTACTATATAAAGCTCATCTGCCTGAATAGAAAACATGTTTTTCCATGTGCATGCATTTACTAGGTTATGTATTGTGTGTATAAGTCTGGGCATTTCCATAAAGCTTAGAACAAGAAGCACAAGAGTAGCAATTTACAGTTTTGAATGGCTAATTTGCATATAAGTTCAGCACTGTTTTACTGTAGAAAATAAAATTATTTTACAGCCAATAAAAGTATTGCTGTCACAGTCTGTAGTCACATTGTCTCTTACAGTGCAATAAACATTCCTGTGTCACTGTTCAGCACTCATTCAACGTTTAATTACTTTCAAAACAAAAACCAAATAAAACTATTTGGCTTAGATGAACAGTTCAGTTATCAGCATTATTATATTAAGACTTATCAAACATTGTATAAATATCACAACCCCACAGAAGTTCAACAGTCATTTCATTTTGATTATTTTTAAACAAAACAGCTATAATTTGAAACAAAGTTCCTTAGCAATAAATTAACTATTACCTCGATACTGACGTACTATGGGAATTTTGTATTGTAAATTTCCTGTTCTACATTTTTATGCTTTGGTTTTTCTCCAGTAAATCTTACATCTTTAAATGTAAGCAACTGAATATAGTTGTTTTTTTTTCAATTAGACATATGAAGTCAAACTACTGTATATATCTTATGGATATTGTCTTTCCATATAACAAACCTACACACAATCAAACAAACTATAAATTTGCAAGATAGACATTTTCACACATACAACATATACCTTTTCAGTTTTTGTTGAACTAATAAACTAATCCACTAGCACCAGTTCAAGGGTTAGTGGGTGAATCTCACGAAACGTCAACATGTGAAGGTCATATGTTACCCAAATATGGAAGAAAACAAAATATGTCTATTTTAACGACCAAAACATTTGTTTGTTTGACTGTTTGCTTGCTTTGTAACATTTTGTTTTAGAAAGATATGGTTAATTTCTACAAAATTTGCATTGCTATTATGCAAAGAAAAACTCTTTTGTTGTAACACAAATAAAATAAATATTTTATTTAAATTAGTAAATTTAAATTAATAGTATTTATACATTGCAGTAGCGTGT
The DNA here is from genome assembly GCA_019740295.1 of Labeo calbasu. Classification (NCBI taxonomy): domain Eukaryota; kingdom Metazoa; phylum Chordata; class Actinopteri; order Cypriniformes; family Cyprinidae; genus Labeo; species Labeo calbasu. The sequence goes on along the minus strand of JAHKKF010514053.1, from coordinate 16,071 downwards.
TACAATACTGCATTTAATGTATGCTGGTAATAATTCCAATTAATAATAATAATGATAACAAAACTATAATGAGAATCCAATAACAATCACCACTGTTACACACCGCAGTAAATCTGCTTGATAGTTTCTTTTCATTTACGTGGTGAAATGTGACCAGGGTGTGTTTTAATGAGATTCATCCTAATACTGACCCCTTGTGTGGAGTAGTTTAAACTTGTAAAATGTTTATATGTGTTGAAGGTGGTGTGTTTTTGTAGGACTTCAAAGCTCATCTTTCTCCTCTCCTTCGCAATAGCAGGATGCCCTCTGGCCGTTCATGAAGGGCCTGCAGCCCAAAGTCCACACGGTGTTATACATGGTGTCCGCAAATGTCTCACATGCTGAAGGATAGAAAGGAAATGGGTTGAGGCTGAGGTACTGTCTGGTTTGCAAAACTACTATTGCAAGTGACAATCCATAAAATCAATCAAAAATATTTTTCAGCTTGGTTAGCCATAATAGATGGATCTGTTCCAACACAGATATATACAATAACCACTGCATATACATGTATACATTACGTATATATAAAAAACATTACATCTATGGAATGTCCCTATAAAACATGGAAACCCAATGTGTGTGTGTGTGTATTTCATACCTTCAACTTTTGCTATGAGGCCCAGACTCTTCTTCAGGTCAGCACAGATGCTATGGAGACACCAGCGGAATTTGGTGTCACAGCGGTACTTGTTAGAGCCACAGGTGTCATAGCAAATGTCTAGCTGATTACAACATTTGGTCATGGCCGGGACACCCATATCAAACTGTGGAGTAACAGAAAATCACACAAACTTTTTCACACTCTACAGTTAAAGCACAAACAAACAAATGCAGTTCAGACACTCAAAGAACAACACAAAGAACTTGTTAGTCACAAAAAAAATGGAACAACCTATGTGACTGCATCCTTTCAATATCCCACTCACATTAAAATAAATTAAGGAAAATAAATGGATATAAGTCTGTATATCAGTACTGAGTATATATCAATTTTATATAGTAATTATATATAATTATATAATTTTAGTTCTCTATTAATAAACCATTAATTATGGCTTTTACCTAAATTCCTAATTTTCTGCTTATTCATAGTCAATAAGGTAATTGTTAAGTGTAGGTATTGGGTAGGATTAGGGATGCAAAATATGGTCATGCAGAATATTTGTTTATAAGTACTAATATGCTTTATACTATTAAACAGCCAATAAGTTAATAATAGGCATGCTAATAAGTAGCTAGTTGCAATGTAGGCAAAGTATGTAATATTGATTTTATGGTACTAGCCAAAATATAAAATATGCCAGGGTTAAAAAGCATTGCTAAATTTTAAATTACACAATACCTTTGGTGTGAAAAATTGAAACACTCCTGATTTAGTCATAGTCATGGTTATTTAAGAGATGCAGTGATGGTGGTTTGAGTCTCATCGTAATTCGTAAAGTTGAAACATGAGACAATTACATTTGTTGGCCATAGAGGAGGATACAGATATATTGCCTGTATTAGTGCTTTCTGAATGAATACTTTAAACTTCAAAGTTAGAATTTATTCAAGATCCAGAAATTACACAGAGGGCTGTTCATGAGTCTTTGTGTGGAAAGTAATTGGCACATTTGCCTTCCTCTTTCCTGACAGCAGTCCCATCAGTGCATTGGCTGCACGCCAAACCTAACTGTCTGGAACCTGTCGGATGTTCAGACTCACTTTAGAGTCCGTGCTAGTCTCTCAGCTTTAAGAGCCACATATTTGAAATTGTGCTGGCCTGTGCAATACTAGTCTTGCAGAGCCAGACCTTTAACCTTATGGAATGAGGTCTGGTCCACTCTGCAACTTACTATGGCCAAGAATTACCAGTTTGTCACAGTTAGGGGTTGACTTGAAATGTAATATACCATAACATTATTTGAGAACATTTGTAACACTTTAGTTTAAGGATCAATTCTCACTATTAACTAGTTGCTTATAAGAATGCATATTACTAGTATATTGGTTGTCTATAAGTACTTATTCAGCATTACTATATTTTATATCCTTTAATCCTACCCCATGAAAACTTAATAACTACCTTACTAATTATTAATATGCAGCAAATTGTGAGTTTATTGAAGCAAAGTCATAGTTAAAAATTACAGTAGTTACTAGTCAGAACTGGTCTTTAAACTAAAGTGTGACCAGATAATGTGTAAGAAATGAAAAGAGTAACTAATTTACTTACTCCTAAGTACAATTTATTCCATTCATATTTGATTCCACTAACCTACAGTACTACCAGCTTCTCTGAAGACCAGCAATATATTATGTCACTGTACTTCGAACCCCAAAGTCTTTGGTCAGTGCTTTTTCCTTTAAACAAGCAGGGCTGCCTTTGTGTTATCAAGTATCAGATAAAAAAAGGCATAAAATGATCCAATTTTTCCCCTATCTAACGTGTAAATACTAATAGGTTGATTTGAATGGATCTTAACTTTAATTCATTGATCAGTGCATAATTCATTGGCCAAATTCACACAGGCCATGCATGGGGAGAGAACATACAATATCAAATCTTCAAGATGGCAGCCTGGCCAATGGTTAATGTTAGTAGAAATAAAGAGACACATACACTTGTCGGTACCTGGAATCCAAGCAGTGAGGTGCTACAACCATCAGGCTCTGGCATTTGATAGCCAACACGAGGCTGAGGAGCTTTACCTGAAAAACAGAAATGATACATTTTTTTTTTTTTTTTTAAAGTGCATAATGCACCAAAAACATTGTTTTTTATGAATACTTTTGTGAATGACACTGGACTAATTTAGCTTCGCAGTATAGTATGCAACTTTGGTAAATTTAAAATACATTTAAATAAGGAACAAAAAGCAGAATCTAAAACAAGTAACACCCAATGTATATATGTATACTTACACTGAACTACAATTAATTCAGTCTTAGTATTATTACATTTTGGGAAATCTATTGAAAAGTATTTAGATCTATTATTGAATAGTGATCTTCGGATCGACCTGATGGGTGCAGTTGAATATCACTTTCATAGCTATTAAAAACTTCACAAAATTCCAGGGAAGAGCAGGGTGATTTGAACCTGTGGGGAAGTTGAGCCACCCCACGTATCTAGACCTTAAACAAAATTGGTGATATAACCACACATATTTGAATTTTTTATTTATTTATTTTTTTTTAATGTTCAAGGACTCATGCGTCTTGTGTCTGAACGATTACAGACAAATCTGAAAAAATATCACATTGTGATTTAGGAGGTTATAATATGAGGCTATACTGTTAGCATGATGTTTACTCTAAACCGTGGATGATACAACTTTGTTAAAATGTAGGAGTGGGGTAATTTGAGCCAAAAGTTCTGGGGTACGTTGAACCAGTGGTCATCCCTTCTTATGATTATAAAGTATCATTTTACTGTAATTTTACCCTTGTTTATGAAAATTGGCCATTGACGTTTTTATGAAATTGTATTTCCCTGCAACCAGGTCAGTTACAGTCTTTTTTTTTTTTTTTGGATGATTCTTCAATTTGAACTTAACTTTGTTCTGCAATATTTTAATAATTTTAACAATGCCTTCAAAGTCAAGCTTGTCTTGAGCCATCCACAGGAAAACTCCCTGGATGAATGGACAGTCCATCACAATGTTCACACATAGATTTTAAGAAGTCATTTTTTATTGAATTTTTCTTTTTGATATAGCATGAGGTGAACAATGTTCAGTGTTACTTCAGCATAAATAGTGGAACAGTTTAACTTCATGTGGCTCAACTTACCCTCTCCCTAGTCCCATTTTACTCCTCGCTGGGAGGAAACTGAGCCAAGAGACCTATTTATTCATTTATTTTGGACATTGGATATTTTAGATACAATGTGATTATTCCCAAGGATGCACATGCTGAAATTTATGTACACATTTAAGTTGGACCCATTACTGTCAAGTGCTCACTTTAAACACACTGCAAGTAAAAATTGGCTCAACTCACCCCGCTCTCCCCTATTTATGATTTTCATGATATGCCTGGTATAATTTATCCCAGAGGAATAATGAGCAAGTGAGATATTCTTCCTATTGCCTGCGTGGTATCAAACATTTCCATATATGGTATTCAGAGCATGGTCTGTATCATTTCAAGAAAAGGTGACACTGTCCATTGAACACTGTTTAAATAATTTGGCATTTAGTCAAGGCCCAGCTACCAAATGTTCAGTATAGGATTCTTATTATCTGAAGTTTAAAATGCAATTATTTTGCAAAAAATGTACACAGGCCTATATTAAGAACTTCTACTGTGTATGAATACTGATTGAATAAACTACACTAACTGCCCTCCTTAGGCAACATTAGGAACATTAGCAATTTGCACTTATTTAACATAGTTAAAGAAATTAAATTAACTTCTGATTTTACCCTGGTTGCATTAAGTTCCATTAAGTTTTATTCATTTAACAAGAGTTAAAAAAAGAACATCATAGGTTTAAAAAAGCTTTCTAAATGATTAGGAATAGGATCAAATGTTCTGATTCATTACTGTTATCTGTAGAGTGGTGTGATCGACTTGCCCAATGCCACAACCATGTCTGTCAACATATGGAGTGAGGACAGATCAGTGAGGGCATGTGTCAGATAAAAAGCTGATCAAGAACCCTGTCCTGTGAATGATTAATTCTGCATCATTAAATAAAATCACTTAAATCAAACAAAAATGTGCTTAGTTTTACATTAGTAGTGCAAACACTCTTTGCGTATTGTAAAGCACAACATGTTTCTTTCCAGAAGCTGTATATTAATAAACATTAAGTCATAATTCACCTTCTTTACTGTTATTGTTGTGGTTGTTTTTCAGTGGAATCAAAGTTTTGAAGAATGTACACACTCTCCTTATTACCATACAATGACAGTTCATACAGACTACATCTGTCAAGCTTTAAAAAGATAAAAGTACAATAAAAGTAGTCAATATGTCTCTTTATGGAGATTGACAGACTTGGTCACAAACAGTCATCATTCTTCTGAACTTGTAACGTACAGACTCACATTCTTTTGCATTTTACAGCAGAAAGAAACGTAAAAATCTTTACCAAAAGCAAATAGTGTGACAGATTTGACAAGGGTCACCTAGTGCACACTGAGCAAAGCATAAAGACGATACCATTTCGCTTACCATATCTACAGCGGTACTGGCATACACCATCCCGGCCTCCCATCAGCTCCAGTATAGAATCAAAATAGCCATTCACTGCCTGGAAACCCCCTCTGATAGAACCTAAGCCCCAGTCTGAATCATCTTCAGATTCTTGCGTGGTGCTCTGGGTCTCTGCAGGTTTTTCCTCAACAGGGGCATCTGCCATTAAGATGTTGTCTGCTTGGAACTCCCCATTACCAGTTTCACCAGCCTGAGCTTCAGACCCGTCAGCTGGAGAATCCACGCTAGCCGCATCAGCAGAGGCCTGGATAAGTGTGGCAGCCAAGCCTGCGGTGATACATAAGAGGAGCAGCACCAATGCACGTGGAAACATGATGTGGCCCCGGGTCCTGTGAGCTCTGAAGGGTCCAAGAAGAAGGGGAGACCGATAAAGCCGACGGACTAAGAAAGGAAAAGAGTGAGCAGCACACAAACAGACTCTGTTGATAGTGCCTCGTGGAAAGGACTTTGACCTGTGATTAGATCAAGCAGACAGCAAGGCATTGATTGGTGCTAAGGTTAAAGGTAAGGTCCAATCTCTTGCTGAGTTGCTTGCTCTCACAGTGAATCACAATCACACTCCCCTTTTGTAATCAACTTTTTGCTTTGACTATGCAGTTCACACTTTGCCTGGAAGAAGGTCTCTATTCTCACAGAAATATTGTATAGAGCTATAGTATTTTTGCAATTGACAATCTGTTGGTAATCTCAAAGTCCTATGTCATGCTCAGCTGTTTGGTTACATGAAATTTGCATGAGCCAGTGTGGTTGCATGTATGACATAATACTGGATTGCAAGGCTTTGATAAGATTTATGGGTCAATGACATGACGCTTATGTTCATTTGTCCTATGTATTACTATAATAATAGTATTAATACATTTAAAAATGCAATACAGTGCATAGACCTAAATTGCTTTTATGGCGAATGTGTTTTCTAATGTCTGAATTAAAAATCATTTTGAATTTTATCAAGTCAGAAATATCAGTTTAGTTTAATCAGAAATTATATACTGTAGCACACTAAACCAGAACAAGCTGAAGTTTCAGACAGAGTTTAATGGACTCTTTTTGAAAACTATATAATGTGGTGAACTTGATAATTAACCAAGTTTACACATTATTTATATTTGACTGACAAAGGCAACATGAAATGTCAATAGGTTAAGCAATTTGCCTTAATTTGTTTATTTTACTTTACTTTATTATCTCTTCAGTAAAGCACTCATGCTGTGTAGTTGTTAAAGAGGTGTGTCTGCTGCTGATGTGCAGTTGTTCAAAGTTTCTTATCACACAGACTGACATGTCACTGATTTCAAACGTGCACAGTGTAGGAACATGTTCTGGCTGATAACCAACAGATGGGGACTCATGTCCAGTTATCAGCTTTCATATCTATGTTGCACTGGTTTATGTGTAGCAATAGCCAAAAGTACATTGGATGGGTCAAATTTATCGATTTTTCTTTTATGCCAAAAATCATCAGGATATTAAGTAAAGATCATGTTCCATGAAGATATTTTGCAAACCTTCTACCGTAAATATATTAAAACGTAATTTTTGATTAGTAATATGCATTGCTATGAACTTCATTTGGACAAGTTTAAAGGCGATTTTCTCAATATTTAGATTTTTTTGCACCCTCGGATTCCAAATTTTCAAATAGTTGTATCTCGGCCATATTGTCGAAATATTGTCATTTCCTAACAAACCATACATCAGTGGAAAGCTCATTTATTCAGATGTATAAATCTCAATTAAAAAATAAATAAATAAATAAACACTTTTGACTGGTTTTGTGGTCCAGGGTCACATATGTGTTTAAGAATATTTATAAATTTCTATTAAAGTTCAGTCTTTAGATTTCTTAAACCTGAGCATGCATATTATATTTGCTTTTTATAAAACTAAACAGCACAAATGTGTGCACAGTCTGCACACTTTGGTCGTTGCGTAGGCGCAATTTTACTGGTATGATTGAAGTGATAAGCAAACAAATTTTCCATTTACACATATTTTAATATGAAGCAAACTAATTTTTAATGACAGCAAAGAATGTTAGTGATCTGTAGCGTCCCTGCCTGTGCAAAAAGTACGCACTGCATGCCCTGGAAAACAAACAGAATTTCAAAATGTATTCTGTAAGGTCATTTTAAATCATGTATGTCTGTAATCATGCGTGTCAATCAATCAGTCAATAAAAGATTCAACAGGAAGCAGTTGTACCGTAATTCAAGCAGAGTTATTCTTAGCCTTGGTCTAATTTAGACTTTTGAAAAATAAAATTATAGCTAACTACATTCATCATTCAACTAACTACAAGTCGCTCAATATTGAGTGCTGCAGTGCTTCCCTCATAATGGAGGGTCACTTTGAGCATAATTCGGCTCCCTGAGAGCTTAGAACTTCCTTCTAGGTCAGGAGCTGTGTTGCAGTGTATGTAGTGTGTCCAGGACAACAGGCCTTTTTTGGATTACAGCAGTCACATGGAGCTTGAGTCCTGTTTGAAACAGCCTCGTTGAGCTTTGTGAACGGTGTCTAAGTGCTCATGCTAGCTGGACACATTCTGAAATCCATGTTGTGGTAAGGACGCAAACTAGCATCTTGTGTTCTTTCTAAAATCCTCCATGGTAGGGATTACACGTTCAGCCTCATACCCTTTTTTGAGTTGGATAGGCCTTGGGCTGCAGTCATCTTACATATCCCTGGCGATAACGTATCAGGGTGCTGATGCCACGGCCTGCCTGACCAGCTCCTCGAGCTCCTCAAGCCCCTAGGTGATAAGCCAAGGCCTAGACTGTCGTCCTAGATCAGAGGCCCCCAACCACCGGGTCGCGACCCACTACTGGGCCGTGGAAGAATTTTTTTTACCGGGTCGCGAGAACGTTCTGGGGAAAATTTGTATAGATATGATGCTCTGTTATTTATTGTGCGTGAATGATTGTTCTAATTATTCTGTACTTTCATTGTATGCGATTGACATGGAGTAAAAATTTGATGATTTCATGTTAAATTAGTAAATAAAAGATTGCTCTGCTCTGTCATATAATCTATTAGGTCTTAAACAGATCGCAGTTGATCCGTGACAGTACAAACCAGGTCCAGACCCCCACCGTTCGACATGTGATTTGCAGATTAATTTGCCAATTTACACGTTCAAGCTACTTACAGTTTTTTTTCAGTTGCTAACATCCTTTTGTCCAATCTCTAGTCACATATTGAAAACTCTAAACACAATTAGCACAACTTCCGTCTGTTGTGACCATACCATTAACACAATTTGTGTTGTTTTCACACAATATGCAATCAATTATCATGTTTCTAAAATGCTTACATTTTCTTTTTATACAATGCTTACCCAAAACCAAAATCATGGATCTTTTTAGTCTTATTTACAAACGCTTAAACACAGCATGTCAGAAATGAAGACCTAATGTTCCAAACCTTAAATATAGTATTAAACTTCTACTTCTGCAACAACAACAGCTCAAAAGTATTGAAAAAATTCTATATAAAATACTGGAACAACTGATTAGCACCTTTAAGTAACAAGATCACTGAAATATTTAGAAAAGCTGATTCAATTCTCAGTTTGAGGAATAGTCAGGTGTTGAAGCTCTTTCCATTACATCAACAACACAGAGTAAAAAA
>JAHKKF010514049.1:0-10447 GCA_019740295.1 Labeo calbasu | reverse complement strand
ATAAAATGTGTTTAATTTTCATTAAATAAAAGATCAATTAAATCAATGTTTTATGCCTTCATTTGATAACCAGAAAAATTTAAATACACAACACAAAATTTCTGAGGGGAAAAAAACATTTCATAAGGCTATTGTAAGAGTAAAATAAAAGTTGTTTATGTGCATTCAAGTAATTAGACATGCTAAAACAATAACAATAAAACATAAAAACAAATTTATAGGCCGCTAAACATAATTTTTGTTAAACATTTAATAAATTGTTGTTAAATTGTATGTGTTTCATGATTTTATGATTCATGCTTTTTGATTAATACAATTTTATTTAACTATTTAAAAGGTGTCCAGAAAAATTAAAATGGAAAAAAAATGAATTTGGGGAATAAATAAAACGGATTTCATATAGCCCTAAATAGGCTATTTTTTTGTCCCGTTTTGAAAAGGCGTGGCACATTGTACACTCAGAAGTAAATGCCGACTGCTATGATTGGCTAACAGCTGTGTATGTTTGACAGCCTACATCCTTAATAGATGGATGCTGCTGTAATTTAGGTTAAAATGCATTTATACTTAGTAAACTATCTGTAATAACAGACAAAGCAATAGTGACCACGTAATCAAAACAGTTACTCACAGTTACATTGTGTGTTGTGGCGTTACCATCAAATCAATATAGTCGGCACAGAATTGTCTTTAAGATTTCTGAAATTTCTGAATTGTGCCTTGTTTGTAAGCAAATCCATAGTAAAATGAAGTGAACAAAGGACCACAGTCTGGAACATCATTTAAAAATTAAAAGTTCATCAACACACATTTGGGGCTTTGGGGTAAAAGTGTCTCATAAACAAATGTAAAGTTAAATGCAAATAGAAGAGAAATTAAAATTGCAATTAAAAAATTATTTAAAATTAAAACAGGGCTGCCCCCTAATAGTCAATTTACCATTAGTCAACGAGAAGAGGCTTGGTCGACCAAAATTAGGCAGAAAACAAAACACAGGAAGTGGCCAAGTTACGCAGTCCGTGATGGACAGATTGTTAACGGCTGTTCTGTGTTAATACAGTACATCGGACAGGACATCCAAACACTCGCCTATCATTCATCGACCTCAAATTTGGCTTATCATCTGAAATATGTAAGTAGTAGCAACTTGGCCGCTCAATCTAATGTTAACCAAGAAAAATGTGCGCTATTCAAGTGTCTGCGCGGAGTGCGGAAGCTGAAAAGTAGTGCGCTTACTGCATGACGGAGGAGCCAGTGTGGTCACTTAAAATACAAATAAGAGTAATACATTTTTCAAATCTGTAAAGATAATGAAGTAATGATAATGAAAGCAAACAGGATGCACTTTCTGCCGTCTTGGTCTCTGTAAAAAATGTGTATACTTGCATTACAGACATGAAAAATATATTTACAGAGAGTGAAATGTCTACTTCAAAATGAACCTATTCAAATGGAAAACAAATATTCTCAGATTATGTAATCTGTATAAAACTTGCATACAGGCGCATCACGACTGCGGAGATGACGAGTCAGTGTCACCGTCTTCATCTCTTAAGCCAAAAACAAAGAAAGTACTAGTTTATCAATAAATTATTAAAATGTTAATGCATTGCTTCTGCCGGTGTGCTGTGGCAAGCTTTACTCATGCGCTTGAAAGCTTATTAGGCTCATTATTATGATTTAAATAGTTTATTAATAAACGTGCGTTTAGTCGACTAATCACTTAAAATGAAGGACTACTAGTCGGCCAAGAAAAATCTTTAATTGATGACAGCCCCACTACAACTAATAATAAAATAAAACAAATGTTAGACTTTAGGCTCATGGTTTCTATCAAGTACAAAAATGAGTGCCAAAAGGATACAAAGAGTCAGACATAGCAAACATTGACATTTAATTTAGTTTTTGTATTGTCAGAGGACGTCATGATATCTTTTTTGTCCTTGTGCAGTGTTTTTAGACAAATATAAAAGTCACATACAGCTGTTTAACACTCCATTGCCACAGATACAGATTGTAAATCAACCTCCTGCACCTTCATTTGCCGTGAATGTCAGTCATAATCATCAGCAAGGACATCATACTGAGTGTCATAGTGTTATAGTGAGTTTGTGAGAACAGCGAGTATGAGAAATATTCTGATTCTGACTAAAGGTGCTTCTAAAGGTTGTCATTCGACTGCATTTATGCCACAAGGAAAAATATTCAGCTCTATAAGTGTCAGTCACACACGCACATCTGTGTGCACCTGGACTGTTCATTTGCACGGCTCATGTCTAATCTAATAACCAAACACTGAGATGACTAGACAGCCATTAAACTTAAAAGAACACAGTATAATTATGAATGATGCTTGCTGAGCTGCTTAGCTAAACTGTATAGTAAATTCTCGGTAAAATCAGTGCACACAGCCAGTAAACAGATCTTGCGTCGTTGGGTACACCAGCTGAGACTTTACGCCGATAGTCAGATGTCTAATAGTTCTGCTAAACTACACCGTCAAGTTCTGTTTTTTTTTTTTTTTTTTTTTTTAAGTGTTATAACTCTAAACCCACACTCGAGTGTACACCCGTCTACCTGATATTTGTCCAGATCTATTATCTGCTCCATAGAAGCCTGTAGCTGCTGCTCGGGCCAGACAACTGTCTGCTGTCACACACCACGCTGTCCTCCTGTCAGTACACATACACTTCAGATTTTCTCTAATGCACACTCAGCATTTCAACCCTGACAAATACCTCTTTTTTTCCAGATGTGACTGTGTGCTTGGAAATTTCAGGCCTGCAAGAGCAACCAATGATTCATTGGCTATAGAAATTTAAAACATGTAATACAGGGGGTCATATCATGAGATTTTTTTATTTTTATTTTTGCTAATAATAAATAATAAAAAGCTTCTCATAATGACACCTTCATAAAAAGTTTTGCATTTCTACAAGCTGATCCGTATTATAAAATTCTGTATATAATATGCTTGCAGATGCTCTATGCTCTAACATCTAAACATGTTATATCACACCATTTTATATTGTCCAAAAGCCTACATACATGTATAGAAATGAATATGAACGCATCTTTTCCTGTCACTTTTGTGAGTTTGATTGGCATGAATTATCTTCTAAACAAAGAAAACGTTCCTCGCATAATAGCCTGCTGGAATACAGAACAAACACAATCTGGAGAGTCTGAAATAACTGAATCACGTTTTCTTAATAGTTATTAAATCCACTATGCAGCTAGGATCTCTCTAGGTCATTTCATATCTTTTTCTTAAAATTACACACAACACCATTGCATACACTGCATATGAGCTATAATAATAGCTCATAATATTGGCACCTTTTTATGTCTAATTGACTGTAGCATTGACTAAATTCACAATATAGCACAGTCCCATTTATTACGTATTGTTATTAATAGTTGACTATTTAGCTTAATTGCAAAATTAAGTCATTAAAACATTTTATTAAGCAAATTAATTCTAAGTGACATGTTTGCACAGGAAGGCACAGTGTAATTCCAAGAGAACAGAACAGCAATCTGTTTTGTGTTCATATGAATATTTTGTTTAAATCTGTTATATCTGAATGATAGTTTAAAACATTTCCTTTAAAAAATACAATACTGTTATAGTTCACAGTAGAATAAAGCTAACACTGTGTAAACAGGTAAAACCTGTTTCCATGCGGTAATTGAACTCATTTTACCGCATCGTCTGATATGCCTTGCCAATTTAGTGCTAAGATTTCATTTTGCACGTTAATTCCTTCAGTCATTAATGTAGAAAATGAGTTTGTTTGGTTAATAAATGCAAAACCTCATTTCCGTGCGAACGGCCCTGATCATTACAAAAGTACCTCGACAGGTCATGCCTCAGTAATGCTAAATTAAATAACGAGATCGGATGATTGCGGGATGAGCTGATATGTTGATAATTGGTTCAGATATTTCAGTTCATATGCATGGTTTGCCATGCGGATTGTTAATATAATTTCTATGTGTCTAAACTCTGTTTTAATGTGCTTTTATGTTTACAAACAGGCAGAGTTGTACTGGGAACTATGGTTTTCTACTAAGCACTACTGGCTATAGAGTTCGAGTTAATTGCTATTGATTCAGGCAGTGTGAAGGTCATCTATCCAAGCCTAGGGGCCTCAGAGAGCCAAAGTGGACCCTACAGCCATGGCCCTTAAATCACCTGAGAGTGCACCGAATGCAGTGCTACAGTCCCTTAACAACACTCAAATATAATCACAACTGAGTCTACTCTCATTCTGAGTTTTTTTTTTTTTTTCCTCTTTGTCAATACTATATTTCTCCCAGGCTTGACTGTAGTGAAGCCCATGTGGCACAAAGGCCTAGGCGATCAGTGTAAAACTTTATAACACAAACTGCAGGTTCTTGGTAGTGCACTGCAGTTTTGTTTTACTTTCCTGTTTTAGCACAAAATGTTTTACCGCCGAAGGCTTTTAGCATATATTGATTTGATACTGTAGTGTCTCTGATTAAGCCACAAAGAGCACATAGAGATGACATCCGTGAGGGTTTATCTTGCAATTACTCTTTCCAGCCTAATCTGGGTAATTATGTCAGTGATTTTACTCTTTCCTCAGGTTGTCTTTTCTTTTGATTGCCTTCATTTCTCTCACTGTCTCTCTGTTTCATTCTCTTTGGAGAGATGAGGGGGAGGAACCTTTGTAAAATGCACAATGATTGGAGTATAACATTTCATGGCAAAAATTCACAAGACAAAACGCATAGCATTGAAAAAGATCTAGATTTGTGCAATTTATTCATGCAGCTACAAATGCGGTTATCCACAAACAAAAATACAGACATGTTTTATTTCGATTACTTGCAGAAAAATCTCCGGTGTGGCATTAAGATAGATGTGAATTCTGTTAGTCTGTTCCATAATATGCAAGTGTTGTTTTGGGGGGGTCTAGTGCTCTGGAGTTTTGCATTTTTAATATATATTAAGTTATAAATAGCTTATAAGTTTAACTTTTGTGTGTGTGTGTGTGTGTGTTAATGAATCTCACAAAAAGACTCTAATTGTATTTAAATATATATTAAAAAATACATTTATGTTTAAATTTTATGTATTTTATGTTTAAAATGTAAAGATTTTATTTTTCTTTTTGTAAAAAAAAAAAGACATTTGTTATATTATATTATTATATTATATTTAGTGGTGTTAAAGTTAGCGCGTTAATGCAGACGATTAATTTTTTCGTTGTAACGTGTTAAAAATATTTAATGCAATTAACACAGAGGTGGGGCTAGATTTGGCGTAGTTTGGACTTCACAATTATATTATATTATATTTAGTTATATTTAGTGCTGGGCAACGATTAATCACAATTAGTCACATCCAAAATAAATGTTTTTGTTTATATAATATAGGTGTGTGTACTGTGTATATTTATTATGTATATTTAAAGACACACATATAGTATGTTTTGAAAAAAATTTATGTATACATTTATATTCATATAATTTCTATTATATAAAAATATATTTAATATATAAACATAATAAATATACACAGTACACACACATATATTATGTATACCAATTTTTTTTTTTGGATGCGATTAATCGCTGCCCAGCACTATTATGTTATATTATGTTATATTATATTATATTATATTATATTATAGAGTACTCATGCCTATCACTAGTGCACAGATACGAGACCACACTCCCATATACGTACATACCCACATGTTCAGACATTTTGGACTGAGGATTGAGGGTATGGATCAACACTCAAGTCAGGTCTTGGGGGTAAACACGTCAGTATAAGATTTCACAGCAGTCGATCAAAACGTGCCGCCCCCGTGGTCCCGAGGCCTTGTTATCTTCCCTCATCCCTTCCTCTCCATCCCCAGCAATCTGCCTGATTTCACAGCTTCAGGAAATCAGCTCATATTCTGCCGATTTTCCCTTCCCTATCATTCACCTCTCTTTGAAAAGTCTCTAATCATGCTGAATAGCCAATCAGTGAAGCACTAACAACAGCATTCATTTGGCCACGGTACACAAGCTCATCCAGACGGAAGTGAAAGGGAACTTTGTGTCTGCCGTTGTGTAGCTCTTTATTTAGAACCGGGTAAAAATGATTTGTTCCTTTACGAGATGCATCAGTGTGTTGACATATCAGACCCCATCAATAGAAAGTATTCAACGTGAGTGTACAAAACATGCCATTCCATCACGAGAGGGGAGAGGTGGTCTCCGCCGCCGCCTGAGGAAATAGGAGATAGCATTGCTTTGCTTGACAGTTGTGGATATTGGATATTTCGAGAGCTTCCACATTCTCTCCGGCTCTTTATTTTCCCTTTCTCACTCTATTCTTGCATTCCGTCTTTGTTAGAATATATTCTGACTATATGCATAGCTCTTTTTTTTTGTTACTGTTTAAGTCCACTCATGGCAGCATAGTTATGATCCTTCTTTTGGTCTAAGACAGCATAGCATGCATCTTTCACTGAAAAAGGCAAACCTATAATGCATTGCAACAGCTGACCCAAGATGACAGATGGAGCCATATGAATCTCCTTAATCATAGTGTGTTTAAAGAAGTAGTTCACTTCCAGAACAAAAATTTACAGATAATTTACTCACCACCCTTGTCATCCAAAATGTTCACGTCTTTCTTTCTTCAGTCAATAAGAAATTGTTTTTTTGTTGAAAACATTTCAGGATTTCTCTCCATGTAGTACATTTTAATGGTGGCCAACAGGTTGAAGATCAAAACTGCAGTTTCAGTGCAGCTTTAAAGGGCTCTGAACGATCCCAGCCAAATAAGAAGGGTCTTGTCTAGCGAAACGATCGGTCGTTTTCTAAACAAATTGACAATTTATATACTTTTTAACCTTAAATGCTCATTTTGTCTAGCTCTGTGTCAGCTGTGTTTTCTGGTTCAAAACAGTTACAGTAGGTTAGGTCGAAAAACTCCCATGTCATTTTCTCCTCTAACTTCAAAATCATCCTGCATCGCTGCAGAAGTACTGACCCAGGGTTTACAAAGTGAACGTGCAAAGAAGATCAAACACCCTTAACAAAAAAGTAAAATGGCAATTTTGAAGTTGTGATGGGAGTTTTTCGACCTACCCTAACTGTCTTGAACCGGAATACACAGAGTTCACGCAGAGCTAGAAAAGACGAGCATTTGAGATTAAAGTATATAAATTGTAATTTTTCAGAAAATTAACGACCGTTTCGCTAGATAATGCCCTTCTTCCACGGCTGGGATCGTTTATAGCCCTTTAAATTTGCATTGAAACTGCATTTTGGAAGTTCAAACTCACGGGCACCATTGAAGTCCACTATATGGAGAAAAATCCGGAAATGTTTTCCTTAAAAAACAATTTCTTTACGACTGAAGAAAGAAAGACATGAACATCTTGGAAGACAAGGGGGTGAGTAAATTATCTGTAAATTTTTGCTCTGGAAGTGAACTTCTCCTTTAACTGTTGATAAAGCTCATTAGGTTTTGAAGTGTTTTTTGCATTGGACAACATTTTATAATCAGACCTGGATATTAATATGATGATTTAAATCAAGGTTTCAGAAGCCATTTCAGGTTTTAAAAGCATTTTGATGAATTATTCAGTAGATTTCAATGAACTCTTCTGGTACTGATCAGAATTAAAACTCATGTCTGAGTTCATGACTAATCAAAATGGTGAGCTAGAATGAATTAATTAGAATCACTAAATATCTTAAAATAAAGTCTGTCATGAGCCTACTCTGGCCGTTTTCACTTTAATAAAGACCATCAGATAGGTAGGCTATGAAATATTGCACCTTTTATCATTTTAGGCTTAAAATGAACCTTTGTCTTCTAATGCATTAGCGGTGAAGATACTGTACTCTGTTGTACAGGCTGTACAAAGGGTTTATAAATACACTAACTCTCTTTAAGAGTATTGGAGTAGAAACTCAAAACACAATGAAATTCATTTATTCACTGTATCTCAGTCTGCCATCTTGTGTAATACTGGCATGTAACATGAATTTCTGTAGCTCTGAGCTAATCTCAGTGCTCTTAGTAAGATAATACTTTTGTTTTTGACTCCTTGAGTCTGTGATTGAGGACAATACATGAGCACAGAAGAATGTGGAAGCAAATTATTATTTTTCTGTTGTGGCAGGAACGTTACTTTCTGTCAGTATTCAGAGAAAATGGAAGCACGTTTCTTTCCAAAGTCTTTTTGTGTTTTTCATTTTTTTTCTCTAAGCACTTATCTGTCACGCAGACTTGAATAATTATTGAAATGAGCAGACAGTGGAAAAGAATATCTGCATTTTTAATTTACTACAGGAAGTGAACAGCCAAAGGAGAATATCTGTCTGTCTGTCTAGACTTTTTTTTTTTTTTTTTACAACTCTCAGTGCTGTTTTTTTTCCCAACTTTTTATTTCTGTAAAAATATACCTGAGAGTAATTTGGTACTACATTCCTATAATATTGAAGGTTAAAATTAACAGATTTGTATACAAACGCATATATTACACTTTTCATAATAATGTTACAATTATATGATTATATTTCTACTCCAGTTGGTTTTTTGAAATATAAATATTTAAATGTTGGCTGTAATAAAAACTTGACGGATTCATTCAAATATAAATGAAACTGAAGAACAGTAAAAAATCTAATGAATATGTTATATGGTGCATATATTTAGCTAAATGCTCCTCCCTAGAGTTCATTTTTCTAGCTAACTAATATGTGTTTGTCATCAAATATGTTTTTCTGAGGTAAACGTGACATTACGTGACATTGTTTACAAGCTGTTATATTGACATCTTTGCACAGTTGAAACACTGATTGAGCGATTATAAGACTAGATCATTTTTTGGTAAGATCTTTCTTTTACCATGCCTTTCGTTGTTTATTTATGTTTATTTCATGCTTTAACTAGTAGTAAAGCAGAGGAGATGATCAGTTCACGTGCACTTCGTGCTGCCGCTTCTGATTAACTGAGGCGCTACAGCGATCTGTCACTCCATAAACAGCACCAAAACATCATTTATTGTTTGAAAACTAATAAAATGGTCAGAATTAGAAATCTAAGACTTAGTTTTATATCAAAAGCAACAAAGCTTATTGCTATTAATTGGATGGAAGGCGCGCTACAATATTCCGTTCATTAAATGAAAACAGGCTAGATTAATAGATTCCTGGGATTTAAGAATTGATATCATTTTGTTAAAAAGAGAATCGATTATAATCGAGAAATCTATATTTTTTTCTCCCCCCTCAGCTCTAGTCTTAATATCTCTGCTCCATAGTTAAGTTTTCAAGTGATATTAAGTAGCATGTAAACTTTATATCCTTGAACACACCTGTATATTTTTTTCTAAGAGACGTATTTTATTGCACATTTATCTGCACCTAAACTCAAATTGTGGTTGGTCACTTTACATGTTAGTCATAAATGTGTTCTTGTCATCCTTGTGGTTCTTTTACAAAAAAGCAGACTTTATGCTGCGAGAAAGACTTTTGACTATGTATAAGCTGACTCTCAGGTCACTGAATAGTACTGAGCATTTAAATAGTGTTTTATCACACTGTAAATTCAAGCTGACACCAAGTAAATTAGTCATTATTGAGCATTCACATCCCATAGTATCTCATTTTACATCAATGCGGCTTTTTCTCGACCCTTCTCTCCATGCACGAAGGCACACAGGAGCCGAGGTCTCTGTCTGCCCCTCTGTCACAGCTGGTTAGAGGAGCAAAAGGTGACGGCCCATGATAATCCACCTAACATGCTCTTAGTAGTCACTCACAGGCCTGCTGAATTTTTCTCAGAAACCTTCATAGTCGAAGACCTTCATCAGGTGAAACCAGGCTGTTACATCGCTGTTTCTGTAGTCATCTATGCCAGTCGCTACCATTTCTGCTTGCTTCCCTTAGAAAAATGTAAATGAGCCATGAAAGGACAAGGAAAGAGAGCAAGGGAAGCATAGAAAGAGAGTCAGCATAAGAAAGACAAGAAATATGGGAACTAGTGTTGCACGATATACCGGTACTTAAAAAGTAGTGCAATACCCTGTTTTCAAAAACGGTACGATTCCACATTTTACTAGTACTGGTACTTTAATAAGAGCCGTATTTCTGCGTGTCTGTGTTAGTGAATGGCGCAGATGCAGAGTTTTGTTTACTACACACATTTGCGTGACGCTCGCTGTGTTTTCAGCCTCTGCCGCCTCAATATATGAGTACATGAACACATGAACATAATGTCTAGAACTGCTCTGAGAGTCACATCGTGAGCATTTTACCGTTTCTATCGTCATATAATGAAGACCCTCTTCACAGCAACCCATCAAAATAAAATTTGGTTTAATTTGACACTCAGAAATATATTAATATATTACTTAATGTAAAGATAATACAAGATAGTAGTACTACTACTACTAAAATATAT
>JAHKKF010514045.1:0-36164 GCA_019740295.1 Labeo calbasu | reverse complement strand
TTTTTTATGTTCCACAGCAGAAAGAAAGTCATACAGGCATGAGGTTGAGTACATTATGGAAAACTTTTTTTGGGTGAAGTACCCCTTAGATCAGAATCTCCAAAATATGATTAATAAAACGCATTGAAACCTTGTCTGCTGTCCTAACACTGATGTAAAATGGTGAGATCATCACTTCAAGCTCTTGGACTTAACCCTCTTTGATGTTTTGTCTGTGCCAGGTGATTCCATTCCCTATGTCATGTGACATGCGAGAAGACTGTGCGTGTCGAGACCCCGACGCCCAGGAGAACAACAAAGGAGTCCGCCACCGGTCCATTGGCTGAGCTCGGCACCCCTCGTGGCACCCAGGGGGCCTGCTGGGAAACCATTCTTCTCTACATGCTGCTTATAAGAGGGCCTTTCCACTCACACCGCACTCCAACATGCCCTCGTTTCCTCATCAAACAGCAACAACTTAAGAGGGTATGACACTCAATAACAAACAACCAACCAAACACATCAACAACAGGTTTCGCAAAAGGACAAGAAGTGGAAGTTTGTATGAATGACTTATGGCAATAGCAACAGTAGATGTCATCAAACTAAAGCTCAAACAAGCCTGGGCTGACAGTTTTGTTGTTTTATGTTTGCTTTCATTGATCATTATTTGTAAAACGCAACCATGGCAATGTTGTTTTTATGTAGAGCCAGAGAAAGAAGGGGGGGGGGAGGAAAAAATGCAGCTGTTAATGTTTGACTGTAGTCAGATGATTGGGATGATTCCAGTCGAGTCGAATCAAGACCACCAAACTAAAGCCAACTGATGAATGAGAGGACCTCTGATGTTTTCACGACGCCCCTTAACACCTGACCTCCGAGACTGTCTCGATGACAGTTTAGCCATTCGCCGCGTCCTCTCGTATCAGCTGTTCTCCGTGTTCTTGTATTTATCAATTCTGATATCAAAGATGGACCTTAACGTCAAATCCAAATTTGTGTCACACGAATGGCTTGCACTCCTCTGAATGTTTGAGCTGCTCGTACTCACTACGAAACGTACAAAAAAAAAATCTGGCTGACGACCTCAGCGCCTGTATGAAACATTGAGGGATGATGGGAATGTTTCACAGTGTATAGGAAGATGTACGAGTGCAGCTGCTGTGGCTCTAAATTACAAAATCCTGTATATCAGCAAGAAATGCACAAATCTGATGCCGAAAAATCATCAGAGGAGGTGTTGATCCAGTGAGTTCCATCCAGAGAGAGAGAGAGCTTGTGAAAGAAGTTGTGTTAGCACAGCTGTTGCTGCTAGTTTTTGCTGCTGTGGCCATGCAGCCAATTCAGTCTATGGACAGCCATAGATTTTACCTCTGGTCAAAATGCAGTTATATCACACATTCATACACATGCAAACAGCTTTATACATGTAGATCTACTAACAAGTTCCTCTCCGCAGAAAAAGGCGGTTTTGTATCGACCCTTCAGCTGTTCGCATACTAATTGACAGAATGCTTTCATTCTGTTTTGCGTTATTTTCTAAAAACTGATCTAAGCTGACATTCAAAGCTAATTGAAATTCAGTAAATGAAGAAGGATGTTCTTCATGGGTAATTTATTTATAAATCAGTCGTTTAATGTTTAACAAAAATCATTTGCATTCTTGGTGAAATTCATCAATTAATTAAGTTAAGATTACGTCCATAAAGTGCTATTCTAATCATTGCATGTTTGGTGCAGTTTGATAAATACAATTAATATTAATAATTCGATTGACTATAGAATTTCTTTAGCTCTCATCATTATATTGACATATCATCCGCATAAATTGCCAAACTCAAATATACATATTCTGCTATGCTGTATAACTATGAAACAAATTTGATTATGAAATCAAAGAGCAGGTCATATGGTTTTTTAAAGTGGCGTAATATTGTGTTGGAGTCCCCTACAACAGTTTTAAATGCATCTAAGGTCAGAAAACATTGTAATTTTCTCAGAACATACGGTTGAAACGGATGTTCGAATCAGCTTTGAGCGTAATGTCTGTAAACCCCTCCCTTCCATAAGCCTACTCTGCTCTGATTGGTCAGCTGGCCAAGGCTGTTGTGACTGGCACATAGAGGAGTTCCTGAGCAAGTTTGCGAGCGCTACCATCTGTGTTGCCAAATCTGCAGTTGTTTTTGATGTCCGCGGGTTAAAGCGACCCCAGTAATGTCATATTTAGCCCCTAGAATGCTTTTTACTAGGGGAACCCCAACAAAAAGTGTGTATTTTAGCCCCTCGAAACGTGCTTGGGCTAGTTTTGAGTAGCAATTGGCTAGGTTTGTTGTGAAAATCTGGCAACCCTGATGCACCTTTACATAAAACAATAATATCGTGCTCCAATCCGTTCTTAAAAAAACAAAAACATTTTGTTTAACACTTATGCAAGCGAATCGTGCTCACAGCTAAAGTTTAACTGCTAAACTGTAAACACACAACAAAACAATAATGGTGGATACGTTAGCCGAGTGCTAATGTGACTAACTGATGAACCAACACAGTTCGTAAACCAAAATATGTCTAAGCTACATTCTTTATTGTTAAATGTAGTTATTAGAATGACGGTCTACATTAACCAACACATTCTTAGGAAATAGTTGGTTCACAGCGAATTATCAGAAGTATTTCAGTAATAGAGTAATATCGTGGTTTACCTAAAGCCTAAAGCTGCTCTAGGTATTTTGAGCACTCAACTGAGAATGTACACATAATGTATCAATTGTACTTACAGGTTGTGGTTCAGAGATGCTTGTTAGTCTAAATAAAGAAGCTTACAAGCCAATAAAGATAAAAGCCAAGATTAGAGAAGAAATCCTCTGTAAAATGACGAGCACACAACAAAATTTTCTAATTGTATTGCTGTGGTATCGTGGAAAAAATTTATTTTAATCAATGATTCTTCACATTATCATCTTTCGGCAATGAAAACAAAACAAACTGAGCAGAACACAACGTCTTCTCCACATGATGTAAACACACTAACTAGTGAAGTGTTTGTGGGCAAGACAGTGTGTTCGTGTTTTGCGGACAGGCGGGAATTATGCTAATGTGTTACCTATTGACGTAGAATGGTAATGTAGAAGATTCATAAATGTGGCGACTCATTAAGTCGTCAACTCTTTCTTTTCAGAGACAATATCTTAATGTATATTGCACTTTTTGATTAACAGCTTTGCAGACTGTTTACATTGAATGACAGCTACGTTACAAACTGCGAAAAATATATTTTTCAAAAAGCCATATGACCTGCTCTTTAATCATTTTAATAAATCGACAGCCCTATTAGAGACACAGCGGCCACTGAGATGATTGACTAAAAGAGCATATACCAGACATAATTGACCCTTCGCAAAGACCCGCCCTCTTTGTTACGGTTCTTATGTCCGTCAAGCCATCCGCTCTCATGCCACACATTCTCACGCAGTGAAAAATACAGAGCAAGGTACTTTAGGTATTAAACAAAGTAGTAGCTTTCACATCTTGTCATTAAAAAAAAAATCAAACAATGAATAGCATTTTGTGGCTCTTTAATGCGTGACAAATTGCTGTAACGCCGTTCATCTCTTACTCTTAACTAGTTATGTAGCGTGAAATAAACATAAATGAACATCAGAAGGTATCTTGTTTCAACCCTAGAAAGATGTCAACACATTTTTTTCGAGTTGACTGCTTGTCGGACAAAGATGCCAGATTCTGCGTTATGACTGGTCAGATCGCCTGTCAGTCAAACTCCCTGCGAAGGGTCAATTAATAATTCAAATAGAATGGACAGCTAGTCAGCGTTTGCTTGTTGATAAAGAACAGCTTTTCATTCAGGACAATAACATATTTTATTAGAAGCCATGTGTCCATTCATGCCAAATTATCCAAAAAGTGAGTTAAATATTGACACAAAGAATGTAATTTAGGCTTCGTTGTTGAATATAATAAGCATTTAGCATCACAGTGTTTGTGCTAGCTCAATCTAATGTAGCGTTATATTTGTAAAGAAAATAGCAGTTAAACTATGTATCATTTTAGGCTTAAATTTTCATCAGACATTTTGTAACAGAAATATCTCATTGGCAGATATGCCATCGGTGCTCCCTTATTGTGGTGCTCATTATTTTTGTGAAAAATAACTAACGATAACATTAGCGCATAGCAGCAGTGTATGTAACAACTGGCTTGAAGTTCAACACTATAGCAAATATGCTATTTTGTAGTAAGTGTAATAACAGGCATTGTTAAGATTTCTATTTATATGTACACCAGTGTAAGTGGAGATAATAGTCTATGGTGGTGTGGTAGTTAATATCTACACATTGGTATACAAACCACTTTTAGAAACAACATCAAATAGCATTTATCAGCCACCCTCACCATCTCCCTGAGCTCTTATAAATACGTCTTTCACATTGCATCAGCAATGTAGCATAGAAACAACAACTATTGTGATAGCAGAAGTGAGGCTACTTATCAAACCAGGATATCCCAACAGGTTGTGTTGTCGGCCCAGCCAGCGATAAGAGGTTATTTCTATGGCATTAGTGTCTAACAATAAGTGAAGAGTTTAAGGTAGGAAGAGCTTTGTGTGTATATTTATGTCTGGTGGTTTTGTTTCCGTATCTCTGTCAATCAATATTTTTATCTTTGACCACAGTTGCTGCACTTGTCTTTGTATAGTTTGTTGATGAAAATGAAAAAAAAAAAGAAAGAAAAGAAAAAGTTTACCATAAAAAAGCTGCTATGGTCAGACAGGTTATCATAATTGTTAAATGAAATAGTCGTTTAGTGTATGACATCATTGAATAGTACTTTATAGTGTGTGTTGTTATTTTCTTCTCTTTCTTCTCACTACCTTTGGTTAAAACGGCGAGAGACGTGTGCAAATACATATGTTAAACTCATTAAAGGATATCCAAAGGAGAAAACGGTGAGGTGACAGAGTAGGTGGTGACAGTCACTGATGACTTATTTATTCATGTACACAGCAGCTCTGTCGTCATTTCTTTCGATGTAAAAGATCATGTCATATTTAGTCTCTAGTATTATACTGTATGCTATTATTGCATAGTAAATGCTAAAATACTGCTGCTTTTATTCAATTATCACTTGGAAAGAGTGCCTAGAACAAATACCAGTATATGTGCAATCTTACCGATATCTTTCAGATATCACTGAAAATGGATCATTACTGAGCTTTACAGTACAGTTCTTTACTCAAACAGTGATCAACCTTTTCTGTCCTTTTTTTGTTTCCTGGAAATGTTTAAAAAAGCTGAATGCATTCTTCTTCTGAAGCCATGAAAAACAAGATCAAATCAAATGAAGTTTGGTGAAACAGTCTACTGTAAACTTAACAGGATCTTTTATTTTGCTGTACCTCATGCCTGTAATGTTTGCTGCTTACTTATTCAGTATTTTAGTAATTTAAATCTCTTAGCAATATACAATGTTGTAAATAATAGAATTATTTATTATTAAGAATGTTGTCTTTTTTATTTATATTTACACAGTTCATCTAAGTTATTTTTATATGTCTCCAGTGTTACTTGGTGTGATCGAAAGTCTTTCCTTACTGTTTGTTTCCTCTGTTCCGCTTAGAAAGCGAAGGTCTGGCGTAAGAAATGCCCCGTTTTCCCGGCCACTCATTTTGTGGGAGTAATAACTAAAAGCCTGTAATGCACAAGGAAAACGTTCTAGAAATGTCACCTTCGGAAAATCCTACAAAGCGTTCCTTTGCCGGATTGACTTCCAGCCGTGTTTTAGATTCCATATGTTTGTATATTCTGGGGAAATTGGTCGGAGAGGTTCCGTTTCCAATTGCTGAGTAGATACATTGAACCGGTCTGGAGCCGTGGGGCTCGTGTGGTTTTGTGTAAATAGTAGAATAGGTGAGAGAAACTGAAAGACTGCTTGTGGTGGCTCAGCTGCTGATGTTTGGCCACGTATAGAAAGCCTCATGTATAGATTCCCTACGTTTTCATCCTCATGTCCGTACATGCAGATGAAGTTGTACCTCAGCAAATTGATGTCCTGTTTTGTAATCTAAACCCATTACACATTTCCCTATACTCTTTCAAATAAAGGTGCTTCGCGATCCCGTGGAAGAACCTTTTTTGTCTAAATGGTTCCGTAAAGAACCTTTAACATCTGAAAGACCTTTCTGTCACACAAAAGGTTCTTTGTGGCGAAAGAAGGTTCTTTAGATTCTAAAAAGGTAAGAAAGAGATGGTTCTTCTATGGCATCGCTGTGAAGAACCTTTAAAAGAACCTTTATTTTTGTGCTGTGTTTGCTTGAAGAATAGCCTGAAGGTCACTTTACATCCTGGGATTTTACTTTATAGCTTCTGTATTTCTGTTTTGTACATGACTGGACGTCAGTATTACGCCAGTTCAGCATGTTTTTCTCCAATCTCATTCCCTGAAGATTACAGTTGCATGATCAGAACCGTGTTCCCAAAGTCTGAGATGTAAAAATTTGATTCTGATGTATTTATCATACAAGAGATAATTTACCCCATTGTGTGTCGTTTGAATATTCATTCTGTGTGCTGTTTTTGTTGTTCTTTTCAAAACCTTTATATCGAAATCAAATATGTTTCTCTTTTCGATGCCCTGCTCCATTTTGTGTCATTGTTTAGTCTCCAAATTTGCAAATTCTTCTGTGACTGCACTGACATACAAATCAAGACCAGATATGATGACAAACCTGTTCAAATACGACCCTAAAAGGCTTGACCTCATACACTGACGGTCTCCGTAAGCACTGGTTAGAATCAATAAATAACCCACTTTGCTCAGTATACATACTTAATGCACTGTTTTGGGCACTTACCACAATATTATTTTAATATCCAACTGATTTGTACCATTTGTCATTTTTCATGAGTATCTCTGATGTGAGCAGTTTGCCACTGTTGTTGTTCGTTCATTCGTTTGTTTGTTTATATATATATATATATATATATATATATAATATTGTGATATTATTTGTCACAGAGCAGACTAGTGTACTGTATATTTTCATGAACTCCTCAAGCATTATTAACAGTAAGTACATCAATGTTATTTTTCCTGATATGTATTATTTAGAAAATAAACACTGGTTAATGAAATGGAATTGTACTGCTTGTGTTTCATTGCTTTGTGAAACCTGATGTCCATAATACTGCTCCACCTGTAAGTATATTTCTGAATTGACCTCTAAATACGGGAAGTATGGAAGAGCTGGATACCTCAAGCATCTTTAGTTGTTACATTGTCAATTCAATTTATAGTTTAAAATGTATATAGTGTATTTTTTGTGGCATGCAGTGGTGTTCTGAAATAAGGATTTATTTTTTCTTTTTAAATTAAATGTAAATTCATGTTCCAGTCACATTTTCTTGGTTAAATAAACATTACACTACCAGAATAAAAATGTATATTGTATTTTTACATTGACAATGCAATTAATAGGCTATTCTGTTTATTAAAACTAAGTATAAATCTCATCAGTTTAGTATTTTTAGGTATTTTATTTTTATTTTATTTTTCGGTATTTATTCCGAAATAGTAACTCAAGGCAGTAACGATTTAAACAATACATTTTATTTAAACAATTATATATCTTATTCATGAATTGATGTTCAGCTGTTCGTTTTCATAATAAAAACAGACGCAAAGATGAAACTGATCGTTCACTAAAAAAATCCAGTGATTTCAGGCCATTTTAAGTATTATTTTCATGAAACTAAGTGGTTATATCTAAGTGTGTGGGTTGTTTACTTACTTTTTTAATTAGTCCTCCCATGAACGCCATTGTATTGTTCATTCAGACCGATTCCCCAGTGCTGAACGTGCACGAACACAAGAGGCGAGCACTGCTGCATAATTGTAAGAATGGTGTGTGATAAATGTTACAGTAAATGAAAAATGTGTACGATGTATTGTACAGGTATGTGGACATAATGTGGCACATGCCACTGGACGAAGTGCACTTAATCCACTGCACGCAGTAAGCGTGGTCTTGGCACCAGAATATAAAGACTTGATTGGTCAGTTAAGGTGAGGTTGAGTGAATTTCAGCCCAGTGTAAAATCCTGATTGAAAGGAAGAGTCTGATATAAGCAACAGCAGTTTGCACTTTTCTCTGTACGAGGGGGATTTTTGAGCCTAGATTGACATAAAGGCTGTGTTAAAGGGATCGTTCACCCAAAACTGAAAATTCTATCATTAGTTACTCACCCTCCTTTCAAACCTGCTGAAGAGCCTTCGTTCTTCTCACACAAAAGCGAAGAAATTGTTGAATAAAGTTGTTTTTGTTGTTGTTGTTTGTTGTTTGTTTGTTTGTTTGTTCTCTGCACACAAAAAGTATTCTTGTAGCTTCATAAAATTAAGGTTGAACCTCTGATGTCACATGTACTATTTTATCAATGTCCTTACTACCTATCTTTTAAATGTGGTAGTTGCGCTGCTGTCTGTACAGGGTCAAAAAGCATCAAAAATGTCTTAAAGGGGTCATTGGATGCAAAGTTCACTTTTACATGTTTTTTGAACATTAATGTGTTGGCAGTGTATGTACAAATCTACCCTATAATGATAAAAATCCATGCACTGACAGAGGCCGCTCCCACGTTAGTTGATTGGCATGAGCGTCTTACCTCAGACCCCTAAATCAGCTGTAACAGTCCAACCTCCATTGTTTCGATGCTGGAGCAGGGATGTAAGTTAAACAAGAATATCTCAGATTGAGCGATTGAGGTGTGGTGTTGTTGGATGTAATAATGAACATAGTGATCGTCATTTACTCCCAACATCTGAGCCGCTGAAGATGCAGTGGATTACGTTTGTTTGTGAAGGGAATGCGCCTCCCGATCTACATAAACGCGTCTGTTTGCGCAAATCATTTGTGATCCAGCTTCACCTACAGCAGAAGTGAGTATAAGGGTTCTTTTTTATGAATCTCTGTAATCACCTTTTCTAATAACCTGCTAGTTAGCAAGTTTCACACTAAATGCGGCTAAAGTAAACAGGCTTGTCACTCCACAGAGAGAAGAGAGGGGCGGGGCGAGCAGAGCTCATTTGCATTTAAAGGAACAGTCCGTCAGAATGGGATGGGACAAGATAGAAAGGGTGTTGTTTTACACAACCGTTTAGAATTTTTAACCAAAGTATATTATAGACTTTTAACTGGAATTGAGGTAACTGAAAAATGTAACAGTCCTCTTTCACAAGCTAAAAATTTATAAATTAATAAAATATTCCTGCCTGTTTGTCTCAGGGAGTATCACATATGTCTCAGTTTGCACTGTTGTTTATATTTATGTATATTGCGGACATATAATGAAACTTCGATAAAACATCACTAACCCCTTTGTTGCACATTTCTTGTGTTTACATGTTAACTGTAGTGTCTAGCCAAATTAATAAGCAGAATTCTTACTGCTTTTAGGTTCATAAAGGTGAATTCTGATGTGGCAACTTAAGCTTTGCCTGCTTCTTGACATTTCTACATCCATAAAAGTGTAAAAAAAAACATCATTATTATCATGTTGCACAAAGGCTTGTGGGTGATATCAACTGAAAAAAAACTTGTGCACACACTACCGTTAAAGTTTGACGTCAGTAATTCTTCTAATTATTATTCATCAACACGTAGTTATTCAAAAATGACTTTTACATTGTAACAAAAGATAAATTAATAAGTAAATAGTTTCGAACTGTCTGTCCATCACAGTATTCTGAAAAAAAACTAAATCTGTTTCCACAAACAAATGAACATTTTAATTTTTTAAAAGGATGTTAGAATGTCATTGATCTTTTGTAAATGATTTATTTATGCATATTTCATATACAAAATGTAATATCATTACTATTAAATTTTAAAATAACATTTTAAAGTATTAACATTTATTGGTCAAATTAATGCAGCCTTGGTGAGCATGCACAAGAAACGTAAAAAAAACCGTACTAAAAAAAATCTTACTAAACCCAAACCTGAACATCAGTGTATGTAAAAAAAAAAAAAAAAAAAATACATTGTATGGGTCAAAATTATAGATTTTTCTTTAATGTCAAAAACCATTAGGTTATTAAGTAAAGTTCATGTTCCATGAAGATATTTGGTAAATTTCCTACTGTGAATATATCAAAACCTAATTTTTAATTAGTAATATTCATTGCTAAGATCTTCATTCGGACAACTTTAAAGGTGATTTTCTCAATATTTAGATTTTTTTGCACCCTCAGATTTCTGATTTTCAAATAGCTGTGTCTCGGCCAAATATTGTCCTATCCTAACAAACCATACATCAATGAAAAGCTTCTTTATTCACTTTTTAGAGTATGTATATATTTAATAAAAAAACCTGACCCTTATGGCTGGTTTTGTGGTCCAGGGTCACATACTGATTTTTTTTTACAGGGGTTTTACCTTTATTTGAATCTTACACTTCACTGCATTGTGTTTTAGGGTTAGCATAAATATCTGTAAAATGAATGGATTTTTTTTTACAGTGTACTCTGATATGGGACACTGTAGTCTCACATGCTATTTGCAATGGAACGTGTGAACTGGGATGTAGCAACAGGTGATGATTTAACCAGAAACACTGGCTATTGCAAGGGTTACAGGCTCAGGAGAACATAGTGACATGAGGATATTCCAGCACGGATGTGCTCTTATTGTGACATCCACTGATCTTGTTCTGTTTTTAGAGTGTCGTGTTGTGCCGTAATGTTCCCATTCATCAGTGAAGCTACTAAGATCCCAACAGAACTGATAGTAGAGGTTATTTGTTTAGACAAATGTGAGCTCAGCTAATGCTTTAGATAGAGAAAGAGAGAGCTTTTACATTGCGCTTGAATTAACAGTCAAACTGCAACGCATCCTTTTTCCATTGGCCGTTTTAAGTCGGTTAAACACATTTGCCCCGGCCACATCAGCCAACTGTGTTTGTGTTTTCCTGCAATCGGAGGCCACTCTGAGTAGGCAGTAAAATTGGCTTGAGCGAGACAACTGTGGCTTTGTGGTTTTAAGAGCAGCCAGTTTAGTCCCAGCCTCACGAGGTCACCCAGAGGCCCGACTGCAGCTGAGAGGACGGCTGAAATCAGAGCGGGTGTCCCTCTTTCACTGAGGGATTTTCCCCCGGCTTCCACAAGAGAGGAAAAACTGAAAAGCAAATCAGTTTTGGAAATGCACTTGACCTCAGGCAATGGCGGGGAACAATTATACAGAGCAGCGGAGCTTGTTATTTTTCAGCTCTATTCTGGGTTCAGTTGTGGAAACTGGTGAAAGAAAACGCAACTGCTAAAGACTGGTGGTTAGTGTGAAAATACAAGTGCTGTAAACAAGCCTACAGGATATGAGAAGAAATAGCTGTTTCTTTATTTGTATCAGGTGGTTTATTTAAATGGAAACTTATGAGGATCATATACATGTAGTCCACTTTACAGCCGCTGCGTAACGGAGGCATTGTTTCATTTGACACTAAATGCTTTTGATATTTGTATAAAAGTGAATAATCTAAAAATTCTGAGTAAAAATTGTTTCTACACCAATTATTTGTCAGTACAGCGTTAGTTGAGAAATGGATATCCACCTTTTTTCCTGAACTCGCAAGTCTCACCCGACAGGAACGATGCTGTACATTTACGGTCTTTGGTGTTTCCAGTCAAATTAACCTATTTTCCAAGCTGGGGGTAAGTTGAGCCAGTGGGTAAGTTGGCCCACCGTCCTGTATCTTGGCAACTGTACACTTTTACCGTCAGGTTTGGAATCACACATCATTTTTGATTTCAGACTGTGAAAAGGAGAGCACCCATTTACTTTAAAAACTTTAACATTTTAGCATATCAGGTGTAATGACTGTTACATCAAAGCAAATTTATCCAGGTCTTATATTTTTGATGCATATAGGTGATTTAGCAACATATAAAACTATGCAAATGATTTAGCTAAATATTAGTCTGAATTGGTAAGTTCAGTGAGCCAAATGCTGTGGGGTAAGTTGAGCCAGCACTTTAACTTACCCCACCATAAGGCACTGAAGTTATGTTAAATCTCTGACGGTATTTTAATGTGACATTATGCAACTGGTTTAGTGTATACATATTATTTGTAGTTTATTTAATAGGAACAGTGTACAAGTGCACCAAATCCTTCTCTGAGAACCAGAAGATCTCACTTTATAATTATATATATATCTTTCCACCATTGCAGGAAAGCTATACCATGCCAAGAATCTTTTGTCCAAAATGTTTATTAGTTTCAGTGACATTTATTCCTCCATTCTAGTTCAGTTTTTATTTAATTTTACTCAACAAGCTCTCTGTTTAGTTGTTTCTGGGAAAGTTAAAACTTTGGTGTACAACATATTTTTTCAGAAATACAAAAAATAACAGGTTGAAAATGAAACCTCAGTTGATTGGTTTTATTTCAAGATTAAGGAAAGAACTATGACTGAAAAATTAAATTTGATTATTAAATTCGTTTTTAAAAGAGGTAAATCATCTTTAAAATTTCTTGGGTTCAGTTTCAGTCTGATCCTTACCCACTGACTCGGATCAACTTACCCCTAACGTGGGGCAAATTGAGCCACAGGAACACTTTTCTATAAGAAGCCATCATTTCAGAACCCTTTGTCATAGATACTTCAGGTAATTTAAAATGATAGAAAAACATCCTGAACATTGTACCTCTGCAAATACTTTAGTTTTTTTAAACCATGGTTTCATCATACTTTTTGCTTTTCAAATGTATTAGTATGTATATAGTTTTACCCATGGCCCAGAGCTAAAATTAAATTATTGTTTGATATAAATAAAAAGAAAATTATAAATAACATTTTTACATGTAAGATGCTTAGAGAGAGAGAGCTTTATGAACAGCATGTTAGATACTTGTGATACTTATAATACATGTAAACAGTAATGATTTGAGGCTGCCTCTTACATTAATGCACATTCCCTGACAAAAATATAAAGTCTAAATGTGCATTGGTTGGAAGCTTTGAAAATTAAAAGCAAGTAAAAACTCTATAGCACCAATTCAGCCCCATTTTGTGTATGAGTGAAATGTGATGTTTGTGGTACAGAATGTACCCAGGGCCTATATGTGATATTTTTATGGGTCTATGCTTACACCCGCAGAATTCACTGCTGCTGAAAAATAGCCCAAATACAATGCAGGTCTGCTGCTGGGATTCCAGCGGATTGTGTTACTTTCCAGAATTCTCCTGGCACTCGATGAAGACACAGGGCCATTATCCTCGCATAGTTGCTTAAATAGTTCTCCCCGTATAATTTCAGCATTAATGTTAAAGCAAAAATGAGCCCTACCAGCTCATATTTTCTCCAACGTCATGACCACCTCATCACTCTCTGCTCTCTCTAATCCCCATAGACATGTTCAACCCTGTGAGACTTTTCAAAAAAAGGCAAACAGTAGAAACCATCACACCCAAGCAGTCATGAATTTCAAATGTCATCCTTTTTTTTTGAGGCAACAGCAGCAGCTACAAACGACATAACCTGCACCATCTGTTTATGCTGAAAGATGTTGACTGTTATGCTGTTCTAAACATTTATGACTTTATTCTGTAGGACACACACTGTAAGGAGACGATAAGCAGAATGTCTGAACTGCTATCTTACTGTGTAAAGCAGGCCAGGTACTGTCAAAAGGACACATTTTCATTTTTGGGTACTGTCCCTTTAAAGTTTTCATTGGTGAATTATTGAAACATCCATGAAACTTTTCAGAGCTGATCTGTATGGGGATCACTTACAGCAGTTAGTTTTTCAAAACGTCCATTTGCCTTACTTTACACATCTTTAAAGTCACAAA
Organism: Labeo calbasu; assembly: GCA_019740295.1. Taxonomy (NCBI): domain Eukaryota; kingdom Metazoa; phylum Chordata; class Actinopteri; order Cypriniformes; family Cyprinidae; genus Labeo; species Labeo calbasu. The sequence continues at coordinate 22,327 of JAHKKF010514045.1, read as the reverse complement.
CATGGAACAATGGCAAAGTGACAGAAACAGCATACCTTAAATTAAGACTTTGCTTCCATTTACTAATGAGACAAGCTCTAGAATTTTGGTCATTATATTTTACAACACTGTTTTGTCTCGTGTTATGATACTGTAAAAGTTAGCGCTCTGTCTGGGGCGGCTTTGATTGAACCAAAGACATCTGGATTTAGGTCCTTTTTCACTGCAAAATATTTTCTGATCCAATAAAAAGACTGTAATGCTTTTAATCATTTTTCTAAAATGAGATATGTGTTGAGGGGTGTTTGGGTTAACATATTTGCACAATACATACATACATACATACCCCTTGTTAGTGTACGGCAGTGAACAGTAGGGGTTATTGACTAGACCTAATTAAAGTCAATACAGACTAATTTTATCCCTTTTATCATTACCTATGAATGAAAAGTAGTGTGTTTATGATACTAAGCATTAATGACAAATGTATATTTTTTTAATTGTAAAAATTGTGACGTGATCTGAAAACGACTCAGTGAAAAATTTTTATAACAATGACATCAATTTATGTATTTCTGTCCTTAATAAATAAATAGACAAATAAATGAATAGAACTTTTTTTTTCATTTTTTATTTATTTATAAATGCACAGATTTTTTTTTTTTTTACAAATGCACAGATTTTTTTTCTTACTAATACACAGATAATCTCTTACTAATGTTCATATACAAATTAGGTGACTACGTCAGGTCACTGCTTCTCTTAGTTGCGCTGGAATCATCAATAGGCTCTTTGTGATGCCTCAAAGCTCTTTGCCCCAGATGTGATGGTTATGGTCGAGGGGCATGAGGGTTCTGCTGACTCCACAATCCGGGTTGGAACCATGGATTTTCTCTTGGGTGAACCCTCTGAGCTCTTTGCCCCAGATGCCATTGTCGTGATTGAGGGGCATGAGGGTTCTGCTGCCTCCACGAAGGGGACTGGAACCATGGATGTGCTCTTGGGGGAACCCTCTGAACTGTTTGCCCTGGATTCCATGGTTGTGAGTGAGGGGCATAAGCATTCTGCTGCCTCCACAAAGGGGACTGGAAATGTGAATGCACTCTTGGGTGAGGCCTCTGAGCTCTTTGCCCCAGATGTGGTGGCTGTGGTCGAGGGGCATGAGGGTTCTGCTGCCTCCAAAATCCATGCTGGAACGATGGATGTGCTCTTTGGTGAACCTTCGGAGCTCTTTGCCCCAGATGCCATGGTTGTGATTGAGGGGCGTGAGGGTTCTGCTGCTTCCACAATCTTGGCTGGATTGAGGGATGTGCTCTTTCGTGAGGCCTCCGAGTTCTTTGCCCCGGAGGCCATGGTTTTGAGTGAGGGTCATAAGCATTTTGCTGCCTCCATGGATGGGGCTGGAACCACTGTTGTGCTCCTGGGTGAATCCTCTGAGCTCTTTGCCACAGATGCCATGGTCCTGTTTGTGGAGCATGAGGGCTCTGCTGTCTCCAAAACCTGGGCTGGGACCATGGACAGGTTCTTGGGTAAGGGTTCCAATGAGCTCTTTGCATTAGGTCTGCATTTTGCAGCTGACAGGCACGAACGTTTTGCTGTCTCCACTGCTGACTTCTCCATGGAAGCTGATATACATCTGAGTTGACCTGTTAAAAAAAAGACAAAGTCATGCAATGCTTTAACCATTTCAACATGAGTGGTCTATGAATTAAAAGAGTATGATACCAGTCACAGATTAAAGTATAAATTGAATTCAAAAATTAGGGAACACATATTCATTGTTAACTAAGATTTTCATCTAAAAAATTCTTAATTACTACTTATTAATAGTAAGTAAGGTAATTTTAGTAGTTATGTTTAGGTTTGGGGTAGGGTTAAGAGATCTATAATATGAGCAAAGTCTTACTTGCTGCTTTTGGTTCCTCTTTTTTCTCCTTCTTTGAGGTCTCTGCTCAGGTTTGTCCTCTGGGGAACTCACAAGCATGGGTTCAACCTCTGGGGAACACACATGCATGGGTTCAACCTCTGGGGAACACACAAGCATGGGTTCAACCTCTGGGGAACACACATGCATGGGTTCAACCTCTGGGGAACACACATGCATGGGTTCAACCTCTGGGGAACACACATGCATGGGTTCAACCTCTGGGGAACACACAAGCATGGGTTCAACCTCTGGGGAACACACAAGCTTTGGTTCGACCTCTGGGGAACACACATGCATGGGTTCAACCTCTGGGGAACACACAAGCATGGGTTCAACCTCTGGGGAACACACAAGCTTTGGTTCGACCTCTGGGGAACACACATGCATGGGTTTGACCTCTGGGGAACACACAAGCATGGGTTCGACCTCTGGGGAACACACAAGCGTGGGTGCTTCTTTCTGAGCCTTGGCAGCCTTATTAGATGAGGAGCTGTAGGGTTCCATTGCCTCTACCCTTGCTTCATCAAGTAAAGAACTTTCTGGCACTGGTGATTTCTCTGCATTGATGATAGGCAGACGTGTTCTGTGGGACAAGGAGGCTTGATGCTTATGCAGTCGGTACTTCTTTGTGGATAAGACGGGTATAGATATTCCCATGGTGAACAACTTGGGCATGGGTGCTCCATGTGGCCCTTCCTCTGAGACATTTGCAACCATAGGTTCTTCCTGTGGGGTCTCAGCTGGTGTTCCCTGAGAGAAACGCTCAAGCATAGGTGCTCTCTCTGAGGAACACTCCTGTGGGAAATCCTCAGGCACAGGTGATCTCTGAGGGAGCTTAACAGGCTTGGGTTCTCTTTGTCTCTTGGAGGCTTGAGGCTTATAGCCCCGGCATTGTGATCGCCCTTTCTGCACATGAAAGTTCCTTGTGGAAAAGGCGGGTATAGATATTCCCAGGGTGAACAACTTGGGCATGGGTGCTCCATGTGGCCCTTTCTCTGAGACATTTGCAACCATAGGTTCTTTCTGTGGGGTCTCAGCTGGTGTTCCCTGAGAGAAACTCTCAAGCATAGGTGCTCTCTCTGAGGAACACTCCTGTGGGAAATCCTCAGGCACAGGTGATCTCCGAGGGTGCTTAACAGACTCAGGTTCTCTTTGTCTCAAGGAGGCTTGAGGCTTATAGCCCCGGCGCTCCTGAAACAGACATGAGCGCTGCAATTGCCCTTTCTGGACACTGGGTATAGATAATCCCACAGTGAACAATCTGGGTACGGGAGCTCCCTGTGGGGAACACTCAGTCACAGGAGCTGCCTGTGGTGAACACAGGGACATGGGTGCTTCCTGTGAGGAATACACAAGCACAGGCGATGTCTGTGGAGGCTTAACAGACTTGGGTGCTCTCTGTCTCAAGCGGGTCTGAGGCTTATACTCTCGCCGCTCCTGAAACAGACAAGCCTGTGATCGCGCTTTCTGTACCTGCCTCTTCCTCATGGAAGAAGCAGATACAGACAATCCCAGAGTGAACAATCTAGCCATGGGTGCTTCCTGCTGGGAACAGTTGTCAGACATGGGTGCTATTGTTGTTGCTCCCTGTCGGAAATAGGCAGACATGGATTGGCTGCTTCAAAGAATGTAAAATGGTCAATCTATAAAGTCGTGGAATTGTGCTAGTCCGCTTGTGTCTGCAACACTATCTGTGAAACACTGTGAGAGAAAAAGAAAGAATAGCTAAGTTGAGTAAAAACACAAAATCCCACAACAGGTTGCATTAGGGGCCTTTTGTGAACTTGACATGGTATTTTAAAAATGTGGCACTCATTTATAAGACATATTAAAAGCAGGGTGAAGCAGTGCAGTGATAAAAGATAATCATATACAATATGTTAACACAATATACCATATGTTAACACAGAAAAACCATGAGCATAGTTAAAAAAACAAGCACTGACTTTGAGTTATGAAAAAGTTGAGTTTGGCCTGAGACCCTTATAATTATTTTGTATCTAATTTAATGTTGTTTTTAATGTCATGACTTATTGATTATATAGTCTGATCATATGATTATGGGATGATGGTTAAGTACTTTGAGATGATTATTTATATATTTATCTGTCAGGGAACATGGACAGTCAATGACAGCCCCAGAATTAGCTACAAAAAATGAATTTCTTCTGTAGTCCCTGACACCATCTCTTTAAAAGCATGTGAGAAAAATCTTACAAAAAATAAGAAATATTTTTATGAGAAGTCATCACTGGTGTTATCATCTCTGTTCATAAACCATCTACTATGGAACAAAACATATCTAAATTGAATTCAAATCACGCTTGAACCAGCCCTTAAAGTGCAGTCATTTTAAAGAAATTTCAGCCAAATTTTGCATGTAAAAACAGGTTCATTGTCAATAGTGTACAAATGTATGAAACACAGCTCACATAGAAACATTCAAACCAAGCAGCTTTGGATTGTTCAGTGTGACAAATCTGTATGACTGACTAACAGCATTTATGTCTCAGTTGTTCAACTTTTTATGCTAATACAAATATTTACAAGTTAAGAAATTTGCTGCTAATTAAAGCGGTTGAAAGTGAGAGGACGTTTCTTTTTGCTGATTTTATTTATCTTCAGTCTCATTATAGAGTGTATTTTAGTCTAAATGTACACTGAGAAAATATTTTCTTTTTCCAATTCATGAAAAATTAGGAGAAACTGTAGGAAACCATACTTACAATCACTCGCTGATGACACGGCACAAATGCGCCATGGAATTTTAGAGTATTTGTATGATCCGAACATTCTAATGGAATTAATGACTGTGACGACCACGTTAGCGCGCTCCCGAGTGAGGGGGTAAGGATCCTCATTCATTTAATTGAATTAATATAGGAAATTGCAGGAATGAAAAAATAATAAATAAAAAAAACATTACCCAACATGTCAGCGTTTTTATATATTTAGTCTCCCTGTACATTCTTACAACATAATCGCCCTGAGCATGTAAATGGTTATTTGTTTACGTCTGGAATTAAAAAGTTTACAGTTTACATTCATTGCAGTAGTGATGTGCGCATTCTGAAATCCGAATAAAGACTTATGCTTTGTAAAGTATGCCCATATACTTTAATTCGTCGTAAACAATTCTACAATGTTTATTTAGGCTAATTATGTTGTTTTGTAATTGTTTTTATTTGTACAGCATGTTTCAACAATGATTTCAGCACTGCACGCATTTTGAAAGAGTTATGATTTAAACGTTTAAATTAATAATTAATTCAGCAACATATACACTTCTTCTAAACATTATAACTGTAATTCTAGTAAAACATCTTAAAATTTGCGTAGTCTTGAAGAATCTAAAATAGCCAGGAAATACAAGAGGGGTGCGCGGGGCACAAACTAACACGAGGTTCATTGTAACACACGTGGTTTAAATATTTCCACACATGCAAACATAACCAAATTTACGGTATTTACTAGTTGCCATAGCAACACTATACAGAGAAAAACTGCACCAAAATTCAAAACCCTTTTGAAAGATATCGCTGAATATGTATTTTATCATTATAAAAGTAAATTTCTGGCCGAAGTAAAAAAAAAAAAAAAATTAATCTCCAATTTAGATTAGTTTAGTTTAGATTAGTTTAGTTTATTAATGCTTCGCAAACCAGCAGAAGACACTGACCGGTTTTAAATTCCAGTCGCGCTGATGGCGAACGTTGTAACATTTGCGTTACAATGTGCCCTGCTATTATTAAATTATACCAGCAAGCATTTTTGTATTTAAAAGACGTCTATTAGCCGTTCAAACACAGCCCTGACGTCTAGGATAAAACAAGGCAAAATTTAGGCTGTCAGTGAAAATTTAATAGACGTCTAACCATAACCCAAGAATAGACTATCAGTTAGATCATTATTGAACGACTACAAGTACGTCTATAGACAGTGAATATGGGTCTAGGCTAAAACAAGACTGAATTTGGGTTGTCAGGGAAAATTTAATAGACATCTAACTAGCCCAAGAATAGACTAGTCATCAAATAGACAGCTAATGAATGCATACATATACACATCTAATATGGTAACAAAATGGCCATTCATCCAAACAAATTAAATATACAGCTTTTATTAAGAAAACTAACATTTTTAACTTTAACAGCAATACAAAATTATATATATATATATATATATATATATATATATACATATATATATAAAATAAAATATGGAATTTAACAGCTTAAGACTAAAAAAATATAAAAATGAGATATAAAAAAAAGATATAAATCTAATACAAATCAAAAGCATGTCATCACACTTAACATTAAAACATTACAGATAAATGACAATGTAAAACAAAAAACAAAAAAAAGATGAACCCTTTTTGTTGGTTTACAAAAACAACCAACAGTGAACTCAAAAGAAATGATTAATTATTGGCTTTATTTCTTGTATAAAATGCTTCCCAATGGCAATTCCTCAAGTCCAACTCTGTTGCTGCCGGGAAGTTGATCACCACAGCATCTGCCAAATAAGAAAAAAAAAAATAGCATAAGAAAAGCTTTTTTGACATAGATTTGACAAAGATATTCTATCCAGTGAGCTCATGCTCTCACTGTAACAAGCCATTGTCATAAATTCAATATAATAGTTAAAATAAATTATTGACTGTCAAAGATGAGAGCTTTAGAGAGGAAATGTTGTTTTGGAGAGAGTTTTTTTTCTTTTCCTTTCTTTTTTTAACCATTGCTGCCTGAATCTCCTAATTTTCCAACCGTAAAACGTACAGGTTCATACACATGATAACAAATAATATGTATAAACAAGGAAACGTGTCAAAATGAAAACACAAATACTTACAAGACCAAGTAGAAATGTCCTTTATCATTTGTTGTTTGCCCGTTGCTCTCTGATAGGTAAATTTTGTGCTCTCACGTGTAAAACCAAAAACGGCAGAAATGATTATCGGGGGATCTTGCGGCAGCGATCTCTACTAAGTTTCAAGTCTGGTGTTGCCAGCAGTCATGTCTCACTAGGGCTACGATTACGAGCTGTAATTGCATTATTAATTTAAAAAATGAAAGACAGTCAAATAATAATGTGTATGAATGTTATATTTAACAGCTTGTGGGATGCATGATGCATCATATTATGAAATGCAAGTAAACTTCTGAAACATTTAAATTAGCATTATTTTTTGGCATATTAAATAATGCTATATTTAATAATGCTATGAAATAATCAAATAAAGAGATGAAACAGGAATTCATCAAAGGCCCTCTGAGCCTGGGTATTCTAGCAGAATGGTAACTTAGTTGAGGTGAGAGCCGTTAAGGGTGCAGCAACCTGACTGAAGTGCCTAATGAATTGCCTGTAGAAATTAGCAAAACCCAGGAACTGCCGCAGAGCCTTACGGGTGTCGGAAACTGGCCACTCCGCAACAGCCCTTACCTTAGCGGGATCAGATTTAACCCTTTTAGCTGAAATTACATACCCCAGGAATGTGACTGACTTGGCATGGAACTCACACTTCTCCGCCTTGCCAAAGAGCTGGTTCTCCAGCAGCCATTGCAAGACCTAGCGGACGTGTTGAGTGTGTACCTGTAGGACGGAGAGAAAATAAGGATATCATCCAGGTACACAAAGACAAATTTATTTAACATGTCTCTCAGCACATCATTAACAAGAGCCTGGAAGACAGCTGGGGAATTGGTCAGACCAAAGGGAAGGACCAGGTACTCGTAGTGTCCCGTAGCTGTGTCGAACACTGTCTTCCACAATGTGTTCATTGTTTATATCCCCCTCACAAATCCGTACTAAGTGGTAGACATTGTGAAGGCCTAATTTGGTGAAAACCTTAGCACTCTACAATAGTTCAAAGGCAGATGACATGAGAGGTAGGGGGTACCTGTTCCTAACTGTCATTTAAACCTCTGTAATCTATGCAGGGCCACAGGGAGCCATCCTTCATCTTGACAAAGAAGAAACCTGTGCCCATGGGTGATGAAGAGGGATGCTTTCAGGACCCTACAGGAATAAAGATAACCCTTGGGCGGAGAAGTGTCTGAGAGGAGGTCGATGGCACAGTCATACGGTTGGTGAGGAGGCAGGGACATGGCTCGGGCCTTGCTGAAGACCTGACAAAGATTGTGGTACTCCATCGGGACACTGGTCAGATATGCTGCCTCGACCTGCAAAACAGGGAACACGGAACCAGGAGTAGAGGCAGCACCCAGACATGACACTAGACAGGACTGACTCCAGGCCAACACAGAATTCCTGGACCAATCCACATGAGGGCCGTGCTGTACCAGCCACAGGTGCCCCAAAACGAATTGGGGCACTCGTAGAGTCAAGGAAGTACAGCTTGGTAACCTCATGATGATTGCCCGAGACAATTAGACTTACACTGGGAGTGGAGTCAGTAGTAGAGGTGATAAGCTGACCATCAAGGGACCAGACAGAGATAGGAAGAGGAATGGCAGGGATGCCACACTGCTCCGCTGTGGAACAATCCAGGAAACTGCCCTAAGAGCATTAGGAAAGGAACGCTCTACAGGAATTGGGATCTCCATCGTAAGGTAGCAGATTGTTAGCATGAAGCTCTGGTTCATGGTGTGGTGGAGAATGAGCTGGAGCGGAAGGTCTGACCGTGGTGGTCTCCCTCTGAAGCTCCTTGAGAAGAGCAGCGCTTGTATCAGCTGAAGAGGCACGGGGTTGCAAATAAACATTCATTTAATATTTTAAAAAGTTATATATATATATAGCTTTTATATATTATATAGCATATTTTAAAAACTTTAAAAAATATATAAAATGTAGGCCCTATGTTTATTTGCAACAGTTATGCTAACAACAATAAAAAGATTAAAACAGCCACATCTGCTGACGGACACCGTGTTGAGTTGCGTTGTCACAGGAACATGCCAGCTGAAGATAATGAGGACATCACGTCGCCCCATTTGCCGAATGCATTGCAAACATCCATAATGACGCGCACGTGGCCTGCTCACTCCAAAGTCTAAACTTCAAGGGCTCTGCCCTTCGAAGGGAGTAGGGCATAAGAATGATCAATTCCATTTGGAATTTGCCCCGTGACTGTTCGGTACGAATACACGTACCGTTACACCCCTATTACAAAGGTGCAGTTCCACACATTACAGATGGCAAACAATGGTAGATGGTAGATGGTAGGACAATGACGGAAAGCTCATCCAATTTTGGAACCTGTTAATACTAGTGTTCCACCCTGTTATGCTCTGCTCTACCCAGTTAGACAAGTCATTTTAAATAATTTTACAGCAACGTTAAATATTTGGCATACCTTTGTCTTATTTTGTGAGGTGAGGAGCATTAACAGTGTATATATGTTTTTGAGGAAATTTTTTGTATTATTTACCATCTTGTTGGCAAAAATGGGCACAAAAATACCTCTTCTTAATTAAGACATTCTATTAATTGATAATTGTTTTGTTATTGTTTAAAAAAAAACATTTACATTTTGTGATAACTATATATATAGAGAGGTGTAACAGTACACAGATGTCACGGTTCGGTATATACCTTGACTCGGGGGTCACGGTTCGATACGATTTCGGTACAACAGGGAAAAAAAACAATAAATCTACTATGCTTGCTATGCTACGTTTCTTTTTAATTATACATTTTTTCCACCTAGACATGAAAATACTAAACATTATATCAAATTATAATGTTATGTTGACCAAAATTATAAACACAACACTTTTGTTTTTGACCCCATTTTTCATGAGCTGAACTCAAAGATCTAAGACTTTTCTATGTACACAAAAGGCCTATTTCTCTCAAATATTGTTCACAAATATGTCGAAGTCTGTGTTAGTGAGCACTTCTTTTTTGCCGAGATAATCCATCCACCTCACAGGTGTGGCATATCAAGATGCTGATTAGACAGCATGATCATTGCACAGGTGTGCCTTAGGCTGGCCACAATAAAAGGTCACTCTAAAATGTGCAGTTTTATCACACAGCACAATGCCACAGATGTCGCAAGTTTTGAGGGAGCATGCAATTGGCATGCTGACTGCAAGAACGTCCACCAGAGCTGTTGAATTGAATGTTCATTTCTCTACCATAAGCCATCTCCAAAAGGCGTTTCAGAGAATTTGGCAGTACATCCAACCGGCCTCACAACCGCAGACCACGTGTAACCACACCAGCCCAGGACCTCCACATCCAGCACCTTCACCTCCAAGACCAGCCACCCGGACAGAACAATCGGTTTGCATAACCAAAGAATTTCTGCACAAACTGTCAGAAACCATCTCAGGGAAGCTCATCTGCATGCTCGTCATCCGCATCGTGGTCTTGACCTGACTGCAGTTCGTCATCGTAACCAACTTGAGTGGGCAAATGTTCACATTCGATGGCATCTGGCACTTTGGAGAGGTGTTCTCTTCACGGATGAATCCCGGTTTTCACTGTACAGGTCAGATGGCAGACAGCGTGTATGGCGTCGTATGGGAGAGCGGTTTGCTGATGTCAACGTTGTGGATCGAGTGGCCCATGGTGGCGTTATGGTATGGGCAGGCGTATGTTGTGGACAACGAACACAGGCAAAGCACTCACAATACTTATTTCAAAACAGCTTTACACAACATGCATGTTTCAAGGTTACAGTTGTAAAATATATTCTTTAATCAGTAAGAGGTGTCTGTGACTCACTGGAGCACATATTCTGGCAACAACGTAATGTCCATTTGACAACAGCTCAAACATTATACCAGTATAAGGCATGTGTTAGTTAAACACACAAAACAATGCTATCCTTCAACATTATTACAGGGTAAGTTCGCAGATTTTCAGCCCACTTTGTATGGTAACAATGTTGGTAATGTATTAATATGAACAATGTTTATTCTTTCTCTGAGATAACCACTTTATTTATCAGCAAAACTCTGCCACATGACACAGCACACAGAATTTTGTCGTTTTGTTGAAACAAAACAGGTCATGTCATTTTGACAAATGACACTTGTAAGTTTTGCTTACAAATGGAGTTACCTAGATATAAGTAACTTGGAGAAAGAGTAAATATTGTTCATTTACAAATATTACAGACATTGTAACAATACAAAGCGGAAAATCTGTGAACTTACCCTTAAACTGTGAGTGTAATTGAATTCAAATTTATGTATAATATTTGTCAGTTTTGTATGTCCAGCTGTAGTTGCCATCATCTGAAGTCTTTGTGAGTACTGGCATCTCCTGAAGTCTTCACAAGTGAGGCTGGATCCAAACTGGAACTGGTGCAGAACCTTGGGATGGGCATCATGAGGTAGAAACAGGAAAGCAAAGGGAGAAAGTTTAGCATAGCTGCTGTTCATATTATTTAAGACAAAAGATGATCATTTGCACTTTTTTACTATTTCATCACATATAAGTGGAGTGCAAGATTATGAGATGCGTTGTGTGAATGCTTGGCTAAAATGTGTGTCTGAGCCCCAAACATTATCAGCAAGGATATTCCAAAGTTTATAAGTAAAATACAAGAAAGAACTTTCTTTAGTGAACTTTGATATGCTGGGTATTATCAATAGTCCAGAGATTTGTGTGCTTTCAAGGGTTTATTTTGCTATTATTCATCCTCATTATTTGGGGTAGAGACACAGTCTCTATAGAACTGATTAATATGCTGATAAGAAGAAACATTTCCAATGTCTTACTATCGGTCATCTAAAGTGAGAGCAAATGTTTCTGTTTTAATCAAATACTGTTCTTTTTAAAAACTTTAAATTCATCAAAGAATACTGGAGAACAACTGTTTTCAACATTGCTAACAATCAGAAATATTTTTGAGCAGAAAATCAATGTATTAGAATGATTTCTGAAGGATCATGTGACACTGAAGATTGGAGTAATGATGCTGAAAATTCAGCTTTGATCACAGCAACAAATTACATTTTACAATATATTCACACAGAAAACAGTTATTTAACATTGTAGTAATATTTCACAATATTGCTGTTTTACTGCATTTTATCAAATAAATGCAGCTCTGGTGAGCAGAAAGAACTTATTTCAAAAACAAAAAATTGTACCAACCTTGTGCCTTGGAGATGTTGTCTGATAGGAGGTTCGCTCCAGCTCCAGGACATAAGCATGAATGAGTCTATGACAATAACAAGTAATAGTCACAGAGCCAACAACAGGATTATTAGAAGGAAACAATCTAGAGCAGAGGTGAAATGCAAAAAATTTTAAACCCAAGAATAATGTGCAGAATAATTTCTTAAGATCACAGAATTTATGTCACTTAGAGTGTCACTTATGTGTGGATGTCAAAGTCTTCTTAAAATAACTAATTAAAAAACTTAATTTTGCAATAACAAATAATAAAAAAGCAGATGCATGATATAAGTGAATGTTACGGAGCGAACGAGACAAGAATCGGGCGGATCAACATGCAAGCTTTTAACACATATAGGCAGAGACATGGGCCACGTTCACAGTCAATTTATGGGATTGACAACCGCATTTACTTACAGGTGTGAGTCTCGAAATGTCCCGTTCACACAGCACCTTACAGTCGCTTTTTGTCTGTATGAATGTGCAACGGGAGTTAAGCACTTATTCCTTACGAGTAACCATAGCAACAGAGACCATAACGATATCTAAGATGGCAACGTCTGTAAAACTGAAAGTTACACACTTTCTGACACCACAATAGTCCAATCGTGCCGCCAGTTCATCTATCAAATCATCATTAACCGACAGCAGCGTTTAAATTTGAGTGGGGTGAGATASGAGCATTCGAGCCGTGCGCAGAACACACAACTGACGGAAGGGAGCGGCTCATGTGGAGACTGGATATAAAACTTTCAGATGACAAACAGCTCATTTCTCCGTCACTGTAAGTTACCGAAACCACACATTAAAGCACGCAGCACACGGTAGATGCGCGTTTGTGCGGCAGAACGGGTCTCTTGCACTGAATGACATGACAGACACTAGTTGTCCAGTCCTGTTCCGTTTACACAGCGCGTGTGTTCCAAGAATGCGGTTGTGAGTCCTGAAAATTTACGGGTGTGAGTTCGGCTATAGAATACGGTTGTCACACCCGTAAATAACCGTACTGTGTGTCAACGTAACCATATTAAGGACTCAAATACGGTATTGACAACTGTATTCTGCTGCTGTGTGAACGTGACCAAGGTCATACACAGGCAGGGTTGACACCAGCAAACGAATACAAACATGGCAAGACATAATTAATCCAGAGACAGATGAGGGTCGATCAGTGGCGAACGTAATCCAGGGGGAGAGGCAACCGGTAACTTTCTTAAAAGCTGTGAAAACGTTTATAATTGTTGTAAAAATTTGATATGCAATCTGAAAATAGCTCAGTCTAGCACATTTATATAATAGTGATGACAATTTATATTATCTTTGATAAATGAACAGAGAAATTAATATAACTTTTTTTCATTTTTTATTTATTTATTTTCACAAATGCACTGATTTTTTTTTTTTTTTTTACAAATGCACAGATATTTTCCTACTAATGCACAGATAATCTCTTACTAATACACAGATCATTTCTTACTAATGCTCATATACAGATTAGTTAGGTGACTGCTTCTCTAAGTTGTGATGCCTCAAAGCTCTTTGCCCCAGATGGTTGTTGTCGAAGGGCATGAGGGTTCTGCTGCCTCTACAAAGGTGGCTGGAACCATGGATGCGCTCTTGGTTAAACCCTCTGTACTCTTTGCTCCAAATGCCATGGTGGTGATTAAGGGGCATAAGCATTCTCCCACCTCCACAAAGGGGGCTGGAACTGTGCATGCGCTCTTGGGTTAGCCCTCGGAGCTCTTTGCCCCAGATGTGATGGTTGCGGTGGAGGGGCATGAGGGTTCTGCTGCGTCCACAAACTGGGCTGGAACGATGGATGTGCTCTTGAGTGAGGCCTCGGAGCTCTTTGTCCCAGATGCCATGGTCGTGATTGAGGGGCATGAGGGTTCTGCTGCCTCCACAAAGGGGGTTGGAACCATGGATGTGCTCTTGGCTAAACCCTTTGAGCTATTTGCCCTGGATTCCATGGTTGTAAGTGAGGGGCATAAGCATTCTGCTGCCTCCGCGGATGGGGCTGGAACCACCATTGTGCTCCTGGGTGAACCCTCTGAGCTTTTTGCCACAGATGCCATGGTCCTATTTGAGGTGCATAAGGGCTCTGCTGTTTCCAAAATCTGGGCTGGGACCATGGACAGGCTCTTGGGTAAGGGTTCCAATGAGCTCTCTGCATTTCGTCTGCATTTTGCTGTCTCCACTGCTGACTTCTTGGAAGCCGATATACATCAGAGCTGACCTGTAACAAAAAAAGACAAAATCATGGAATGCTTTAACCATTTCAACATGATTTAAAAGAGTATAATACCAGTCACAGATTAAAGTATAAACTGAATTTGGAAGAGTTTTATAAAACCTTAAAATAAAGGGACACATATTCACAGTTAACTAAGATTTTTCCCTCAAAAAACTCTTAATTAATAATAAGTAAGGTAGTTGTTGTAGTAGTTATGCACAGGTATGGGCTGGTTAAGGGATCTAGAATATGAGTAAGGTCTTGGTGCCTTTGGTTCCTCTATTTTCTCCTTCTTTGAGGTTGTAGGGCTGTAGGGTTTCATTGCCTCTACCGTTGCTTCGTCAAGTGAAGATCTTTCTGGCACAGGTGATTTCTCTGTGGTGATGACAGGCAGACATGTTCTGTGCGTCAAGGAGGCTTGAAGCTTATGCAGTCGGTACTTCTTTGTGGATAAGATGGGTATAGATATTCCCAGGGTGAACAGCTTAGGCATGGGCTCTGGGAAATTTTCAAGCACAGGTTGTTTCTGTGTGGTCTCAGCTGGTGTTCCCTGAGAGAAACGCTCAAGCATAGGTGCTCCCTCTGAAAAACACTCCTGTGGAAAATCCTTAACAGGCTCAAGTTCTCTTTGTCTCAAAGAGGCTTGAGGCTTATAACCCCGGCGCTGTGATCGCCCTTTCTGCACATGAAAGTTCCTCGTGGAAAAGGCAGGTATAGATATTCCCAAGGCGAACAACTTGGGCATGGGTGCTCCATGTGGCCCTTCCTCTGGGAAATTCGCAAGCACAGGTTCCTCCTGTGGGGTCTCAGCTGGTGTTCCCTGAGAGAAACACTCAGGCATAGGTGCTCTCTCTGAGGAACACTCCTGTGGGAAATCCTCAGGCACAGGTGATCTCTGAGGGAGCTTAACAGGCTCAGGTTCTCTTTGTCTCAAGGAGGCTTGAGGCTTATAGCCCTGGCGCTCCTGAAACAGACATGAGCGCTGTGATCGCCCTTTCTGGAGACGAATGTTCCTTTTGGAAAAGGCGGATATAGATAATCCCAGAGTGAACAATCTGGGCACAGGAGCTCCCTGTGGTTAGGGTTAGGCCATGACCATGGGTGCTTCCTGCTGGGAACAGTTGTCAGACATGGGTGCTATTGTTATTGCTGCTTGTCAGAAATAGGCAGACATGGATTGGCTGTTTCAAAGGATGTAAGATGGTCAGTCTATAAAATCGTGGAATTGTGCTAGTCCGCTTGTGTCTGCAAGACTATCTGTGAAACACTGTGAGAAAAAGAAAAAGAGATAAGTTGAGTAAAAACACAAAATGCATTAGGGGCCTTCTGTGAACTTAGTATCTTAAAAATGTGGCACTCATGCATGAGACACATTAAAACCAGGGTGAAGCAATGATAAAAGATATTCATATACCATATGTTAACAAACAGAAAAAGCACAGAAAAAACAATTTAAATAAACATTTTTATGAGAAGTCATCACAGATGTTATCATCTCCGTTAATAAGCCATCTATTATAGGACAACACCTGTCTAAACTGAATTTATATCACGATTGAACCAGCCCTTAAGCTACAGTCATTTTAAAGAAATTTCAGCCAAATTTTGCATGCAAAAACAAGTTCACTGTCTGTAGTGTAGAAATGTATAAAACACAGCTCACATAGAAACATTCAAACCAAGCAGCTTTCGGTTGTTCAGTTAAAAAGAATTTGTGTGACCGACTAAAAGTTGACCGTCTCAGTTGTTGAACTTTTTGTGTTAATACAAATATTTACAAGTTAAGAAAACTGCTGCAAACAAAAACAGTTAAATGTGAGAGGACGTTTCTTTTTTTGTTGATTGTTGAGTTGATTTATCTTCAATCTCATTGTACAGTGTATTTTAGTCTAAATTCACACTGAGAAAATATTTTCTTTTTCCAAGTCATGAAAAAATTAGGAGAAACTGTAGATGGAAACCATACTTACAATCACTCGCTGTACAAATACCTGTACAAATAAAAATAATAACACGGTACAAATGTGCCACGGACAAGGTAATCCACCTGAGCATGTAAATCGCTGTTTGTTTAATGTCGGGAATTTCCCCTACTAATTAAAAAGAATCCATGTTTCATATTCATTGAAGTAGCGAACAGTGCGCATCCTGAAATCCGAATAAAGATTTATGCTTTGTAACGTATGCCCATATACTTTAATACGCCTTGTACAGTTATTCAGTATTTATTTAGGCTAATTAAGTTGTGTTTTAATATTGTTTTTATTTGTACAGTAGGCTAACTGCAAATGTCTCAACAATGATTTCAGCACAGCAGGCATTTTGAAACAGTAAATGATTTAAACGTTGTTTAAATTAATAATTAATTCAACTACATATAACATACATAAAACGTCTCCTAAAGAAACTGTAATTCTAGTAAAACGCCACAGAATTTACGTGGTCTAAAATAAGACAGGAAATACTCATCATAATATTATTCAGAGAAATAATGCTGACTGTAAGGACTTAAACATGAAGCTTTATTTCCGAGATGATGCATTCAATATAGCGCAATATGGCTTGTATTGTAATATGTATTGTGTATTTGAATCCGTTTCTGCTACAGATACCAGGTATATGTTACTGTTTAATATTTCCCGCATAATTACGTTAAGAAATGAAATATTTTGTGTTAGATCAGTTGTCTCGTCAGAATACAGCAGACAAACCCACCTTAACCATTTCAATATAGCCCTATTAGCTCGAAAAGACCATAAACATTATTACAGTTAACATCCGAAGCAACAGTTTATTTACATACACATATCCTAAAAACCAATCCTGTGCTACCGATATGCTGCAAACCGGGTGATTTTAGGTCAAGGTTGTCAGTCAGTGGTGCCCTCTGTCGGTACAGAATTATTATTATTATCAAAAATGTTTAAGATGGCCAATTATATCAAAGAAGGTGGGCTTTACTGTTCACAGAAGCCGATTGAGAATTCCATCGTGACGCTCGTTTTAATGGTAAAAGAGTGCGAGGTAAGGAGCTAAACATTTAATATGTAATTCAAATGTTAAGTGGTCGAAATTACAATGAAACCACGCTGGTTTTGTCAGATTTCGCTGCTTTGGTTTGAAAATCGTAGTTGAATGTGACAAGAAAGGCAGGCCTATGCATGATTAAGAGTGAATGTGTGCATATATTTATAAATAAAAATATTATTTCCAAATAGTTCCAGACAGTGGACACCTTAACAGAATTTGTAATTTTTTTTACCCCAACAAATATAAGCCCAGCGGGCCAGTGGCGGATACCGTCCGCGGTTCACCGGCGTTTTGCTCATCGTATTTCAAGCAGACCACCAGTGGGAGCCGCCGCTTTTCACTCATGTCCTTTCACACAATAACGAATTGAAAACAATATACATCACTCTCAAACATTTGCAAATGTAATAATATTTTAAATGAACACATTAAATATACGAATACATTTACATTTAGGTGCTTTTATCCGCTGTGGCTTACAAATGAGGAGCATTCAGTTCACAAATATTTGTACCCTTACATTAACCATGCTTTTACCACAGCATTGGCATTAAAACCATAATAAAAACAAAATCAACCATAGTTTTACTACAATAACCATGGATGAACTATAACTGTTGCAATAAAACCATGGTAAATACAAAAAAAACATGGTCTTACTACAGCATTTGCCGTAAAACCATAGTAACAAAACCATAGCAAAATGTACCAAAATTTACAAGATTTCATGAACTATGGTTAACACAGTTTTACTCTACAATTACTCTATTACTATAATAGAGCCATGGCATTAAAACCATGGTTTGAACCAAAAAGCCATTGTTATACCGTTTTACTATAGTCGAGCCATGGTTACTTGTCATATATGTGTAGAGCTTTTCACAGTAATTATCATTTCAATACAGCTTTACATAACATACATGTTTCAAGGTTACAATTGTAAAAAAATATCCTTTAATCAGCCCGAGGTGACAAAGTAATGTCCATTTGCCAACAGTTCAAACATTATACCAATATTAGGCATGTGTTCTGTTAAATACACAAAAAAATGCTATCCTTCAACACTATTACAATGTAAGTTCGTCGATTTTCAGCCCACTTTGTATTGTAACAGTGTTGGTAATGTATGAATATGAACAATGTTTATTCTTTCTCCAAGACACCCAGTTTATTTGTCAGCAATTATTGACAATTTTTTTGTCATTTTTGATGATGCGACACACGTCATTTTGTCATTTTGATGACACAAAACAAGTCATCATTTTCGTCATCAGGCAAAGTTTTGCTTACAAATGGTGTTATCTAGATACACGTAACAGAGAAAGAGTAGTTATTGTTCATTTACAAATATTACCGACATTGTAACAATACAAAGCAGATTGAAAATCTGTGAACTTACCCTTGTGGCAGTGATTACAATCTCAGGATAATATTTGACAGTTTTGTATGTCCGGCTGTAGTTGCCATCATCTGAAGTCTTTGTGAGTACTGGTGTCTCCTGAAGTCTTCAGAAGTGAGGCTAGATCCAAACTGGAACTGCTACAGAACCTTGGGACAGGCATCATGAGATAGAATACAAAAGGAAAAAGTTTAGCATAGCTGCTGTTCAAATTATTTAAGACAAAAGATGATTATGTGCACTTTTTTACTATTTCATCACATGTAACTGGAGTGCAAGATTATGAGATGCGCTGTGTGAATGCTTTCTGAGCCCCAAACATTATAAGGAAGGCTATTCCAAAGTTTATACGAAAAAGCTCTTCTTCCTTTAGTACACTTTATTAAGCTGGGTATTAGTCCAGAATTTTTTGATCTTTCAGGGGCCACGCAAAAAATAAGAAGCAGCACAACAGTTTTCAATACTTTCAATACAAAAATTATTTCTTAAGATAACAATTTATGTTTTTAGCTTTACTTAATATTGCTCATAGAATGTCACTTATGTTTTGATGTCAAAGCCTTCTTAAAATAGCTGGAATAAATAAATAAATAAATAAAAACAATTTGTCAAAAGAAAATAACAGATGCATGGTGATATAGGTGAAATATATTGTGAAAAAAATGCATATGAAGATACAGTATTTAATGCGCTTCTTCAGTTCACCTGTACTTCCTAATGTGAGCAGCTCCTATTAAATTATCAAAAAGATCAAACTGTCATATATACATACATTTTTTTTATTCTAAGGCAATATAATAGTTTTTATGTGATTATTAGACTTAAATTTAAATCTTAACATTGATCAAATCATGCATACACAGCCCAAATGAAAAACAACACACACACACACACAGTTATATTTCCACTTGCACTTATTTTGAAGTTTCAGTGGGGCTTTTTTTGTCAGGTAATACTAGGTTTGTAGTGGATGAAAGTTGTCTTATCATGAATCATAAAAATAAGCTGTCCATAAGTGTTGCTTAATTGTGAGTTAAATTATTCTAATTTTGTGTTTGTCTTCAAGGACGATAAAGGCATTGAAATCAATTAAACTATGATCCCGGCAGATCTATTGCTACCTGAAAAGAAGAGACAGCAGATGTTCTCAAGACACACAAGGTAGGATACATGTCAATAACCTTTTAGCTGATGCGATTGTCGTGCACATCTCCTTAGTAAAGCCAGTTCTGTGATTAGTAGTAAATCTCCATCACGTGCGTTCAGCTGGAGCAGCAATGAATACACAGAGCCGTAAATCACTGCCAAACTATGCAAAATCGTGCTCATAATCGAATGCGATTCATCTGCGATTATGAACGCGATATTGCGAAACTTGTCAGTGATTTACGGCTCTGTGTATTCATTGCCGCCCCAGCTGAACGCATGTGATGGAGATTTACTACCACTCACAGAACCGGTTTTACTGAGGAGATGCGCACGACAATTGCATGCAATTTTTTCGCGCAGCCCTAATATATGTATATATTACCTTCTTTTGAACATTGCCCATTAGTGGTGATTTTGCATTGTTTGCCATTTTGCAGTTTATTCAGCCAGTAGGTGTTCACAATGATTTTAGTTTTGGGAGTGATTTCTTTATGAGAGAGTCTTTGAATCATTCATTCAACTGATTCATTTAACAGCTGTGCTGTACATATGCTTAGAGACTTGTAATGGCTAAATCTGTTTTGGTTTCATTTTTTGGGGGGGAGCACAAACAGGCAAAGCAACTGACAATATTGCGTCCAATATGTAATTTAGTCCATTTTAACTAGTCCAGACTATTGTATCCACAATATTTGGAGTGAGCCTGCTGCGTGTGTCTGTGTATCTGTGTTTTCCTACACAAATCTGTCTGCATCTCCTAGATCACAGATGAAAGAAAGGGATAGGAATTGGCAGCTTTGTTTTGCAAGTTTGCTTTCCCAGTACTTGGGCCGAGTCCATTCCCCTGAGAGCACTCTGACAGCATGTGCTGCCAAAAAAGCTCTTGAATGCTGCCTGACTGTCACTCTTATCTGCACCATGACATCACACAATAGAGGAAATATGACTGTGCGGATCTGAGGTCAGCTGGGTGAAGATTGAGCAGAGAAGTGAACTGCTGCTGCACCAGTTTCATTACTCAGTAAAGAAGCAACAAAAGCCTGGCGGCTGGGTAATATTTGGATCAGGTGACTCACTCAAGTAGGGCATTGGGTCAGGGCCAGTGCAGAACATAGTTTTGTGAACTCACGCATGCTGTCAGTATCAGAGGTGCGATACACAGCTGTTTAGAATTATCATGGAATTTTGTTTGGGAGAGAAAAATGTTCTGGAAAGCAGGAAATTCTTGTTTTGCTTCTCATTGGAAACCTCATGGTTATCCTCTTATGAAAAATCTAGAGGTGACTCGAGACTTCTAACCACCTTAAAGTATGCACACATGAAACACATGAAAGAAAAAAACTTTTGCTACATTCTCATAGTTAGTGTTTGTTGACAACGGTTGTCTTGCCTTAGACCCACCCTGAATGAGCTGTAAACAGTCCGCCATTTTGTCGACTCCAGTGCAGGGGAAGGCAAGAATGTCTCCCAAAGCGATTGAGGTGTTCTGTTGTTGGATGTAATAATGAACATAGTAGCCGTCATTTACTCCCGGCATCTGAGCCGCTGAAGACACAGAGGATTAGTTTTGTTTTTGAGGGGAATGCGCCCCCGATCTACCTAAATGTTTATATGTTCACACAAATCATTCGTGATGCAGCTTCACCTACAGAAGAAGTAAGTGTAAGGTTCTTTTATAAATTTCAAATAGCAAGTTCCGCAGCAAAGTGTGGCTAAAGTAAACAGTACTGCTCGTCACCCCATGGAAGAGAGGGGCGGGGTGAGCAGAGCTCATTAGCATTTAAAGAGACATGCAACAAAATGGGTTGCTGTGAACAGAGCTGATTTTGACAAGGTAAAAAGGGTGTTGTTTCTCACTACTGAGAAATTTTAATCAAAGCATGTTGTAGACTTTTCATTAAGACCCTAAAGAATCATATCAACTTGTGGAAAATGAGCATCCAATGACCCCTTTAAGATATTACCATACATATTCTAAATATCACAAACAACTTCTGGTCCATTTTATATATTTCAGTATATATTTGATGACATACAAAAAAATTTGGGGTAAGTAAGGTTTATTTATTTATTTTTTTTAAAGAAAAAATTAATACTTTTATCCAGCAAGGGTGCATTAAAACGATTAAAAGTTACAGTAAAGAACTTTATTATATTATAAAACACATTGATCAAATTAATGTTCTCCACACTGATAAGAAAAGTTTTAAGCACCAAAACAGCATAATAGAATGATTTCTAAAGAGTCATGTGACACTAAAGACTAGAGTAATAGCTTCTAAAATTTTAGCTTTGTCATAACAGAAATTATAAGATATTTACAGATATACAGATATTTATACAGTCATATATACAGATATTGTAAAATACACTACCAGTCAAAAGATTTCATGTTTTTTAAAGAAGTCTCTTCTGCTCACCAAGCCTGCATTTATTTGATACAAAAGCAGTAACATTTTGAGTAGATTTTTTTCAGGTTTCTTTTATGAATTGAAAGTTCAGAAGAACA
>JAHKKF010514044.1:2589-14974 GCA_019740295.1 Labeo calbasu | reverse complement strand
TCTGCAAATGGCTTGTTCTGAGACACTGCTTATGGTTTATGGGAATTTAAAAAAAGGAGCGGGTGGATTTGTATCATTATAGGGTGGTCATGTACACACACTGCCGACACATTTATGTTCAAACAACATGTAAAAGTGAATTTTGCATAATAGGTGCCCTTTAACAATTTATAAGGAACCCTCAAATATAACAGCACAGGTGAGTCTGGATCAGCTAAACCTGTGTGTGTAATCTGTGTGCTTGTCTGAAATGAACAGCACTCTAGTTACAGTGAACTGCTGTCTCTCTCTGTGTTCTTCTCTTTGGCTCTCTTTTCTCCTATCACTTTTCCCGTTTTCTCTTCCTACTTTCATCACACCTCTCTGTTCTGAGCAAAAGAGCCACGATAGCTCTGTATCTCGGTTTGTCTTGTTCTTTTATCTTGCGGGTGGATCACAGACGTCTGTGGTGTTTTAATGACATCCACTGGGATGACTGACTCGCAGCTGGCGCTAACGGGTACGTTAACTCCTAAAATGCAGTGCATGCTGGGGGACAAAAAACTCTGAGAGGACAGACAAGTTGGGCGGTAAAACTTACTTTGGTTGAGATTTTTATCCCTCTCATGTCCTCAGATGACTTTCATTCTTCAAGTTTGATATAGGAAAGCACAGGTTTGATATAGAAAAGCACAGATTTGACACCAATCTAGGGTGTAACAACCAGATATGGATGTGACTAATCCTGTTATGTACACACACACAGTTAAACAAACAAACAAAAAAGGTAGTGATAACCACATTTACAAAAATTCTACTCAAACTGAACAACTAGTTGTAGTGCTGGGTAGTAACTGATTACGTGTAATCTGGATTACAAAATCAGATTCCAAATATTTAGAACGAGATTACATGGTTTTAAAATGCACATAATCAAATTAAAGTTGCTTTTTATGGATTACATGAATACAAGTTACTCACACAATGGCAGTAAATAATTTATAATGTACTGATTCTCCCTGTTTCTGCATTTTTCTTCCCCTTTTTTTCTTTCTAAGAAATTCTGCCATGTGTCATTTACAGTGAGTATTTACGACAGAGAATGGCCAAATAAATGTTCATGTGATGCAGGGATTCCCAAATTTTTCTCAGTCAAACCCTTTATTAAAAAAAATATTTAAAAAATAATTATTTAAAGTCCCCCTAAGATTTAAAATTAAAATTTTTATAATTTAACAATACATTTGCATGTTTTCTGATGTTGGTGATAACGGTCAAATATTTTATTTCTCTCTTTTTTTAAAACAATAATCCTATTTAAATCTATAAACAAGTTAAGTCAAAAGTAATCTAAAAGTAATTCAAATGTAGTCAGAATACATCACCTAAAATGAGTTATCTAGATTACATTACTGACTGTTTTTCATCATGTAATATGTAATCAGTAATAGATTATCATTTGTAAGTAAACTACCCAGCACTGCTAGTTTGTCAAGTATTTAAACGCGTATCAAATTTGCGGTGCAAGAATTCCCAGGGAAGGAGGTACAGCTTGATTTAGTGTTGCCAGATCTTTACATAAAAAGGCAAATGCTAAAAACTAAATGTGTTATTAGCCACATACCGAAATGGCGTGACCTTCACCTGCCCACTTTATTAGCTATCACCATAAAGGGGATCGCTTATGAGTCGAGTCCAAACAATACGTCCAAAGATGATTAAAATACGTTGCTTAAAATATGTGGACATGGCAACCCATCAAAAGCGCACGCTCTGCGAAGCAGCCTTTCAAAGGACTGCTTTGTCGAACGTGGTTTAGTTAAATTCGCCCAAATTAACGATTGTTTGGTCGCTGTAATATTACTTTGGTCAAAAATAACGGCAAATATCATTGCTACGGTTACACCGGTCGATGTCATTCATTGCGGTTTCGAGAGTGAGTCCTGTTCCGAACACACACGAAACGATCATTTAGGAGATAATTTAGCTTATTTAAATGCGGTTGTCACTCCTGAAACTTTACGTATGTAAGTTTTCTGTGGCCATATGTGTTTTACATTGACTTGTATATTTAGTCTTATCAAGTCTTGGTTATTAGTTGCATCCTTGGGTTCTGTTCCAGTCCACACAGGACTAATACAGATGATCTAAAGATCTCAGACTTCTTCTACGGCTCCCCCTAGAGCTTAAACACGCAACACACCCAGTCAAGACCTGAATAATTCATCCGCGTTCTGCCAGAGATCAAATTTCCTCTGGTTCGTGCAAAACAATGTGCATGAATGATGAATTAGCCATATCTGGTATATTTTTCTGTGGAAGAGATAAGAAAGAACGCCTATAGTTTATTCATGTATGCAGAGTTATTTCAGGATCATTTCTGCACTACCTTCTGAACCGTTCTTTAAAAATAAATATGCTTGTGTTGTAATTTTAAAGAGTTTTCCTATAAAAGGGAATATCAGACTCTCAGAAATGCTCTGGTCAAGTTCAGCTTTATTAATTATGACTTGATTGTTTATACAGCGGCAGGAAAAATAACAGAATGGAAATATGAAGATAAAATTAGAATTGGTCAAAGAGGATGTCATCTTCATTTTTATATTTATTAACAGTCTTTTGAAATGTTGATATTATCGTACTGATTTCTGTAATTTAATCAGACAGAATGTTTTAGGGTGAGGTTTTGAAACTTTTGATGCTAAATATAAAAGCAGTTGTACAAATCCATTTACACTATGTGAGAAAAGTATTAAATGGGTTAAAATGTCTTAAAATATTAACTTAAGACAACTAAATTAAATAGCTGTTTCCAAAATATAATAACTGGCTTTTACATGGTCACTATACACTAAACAAACTCTGTAAAGTTATTATCTGGAAAAAATAATTAATTAAGTTGACTTTTTAAGAATATTTTAAGCACTTAAATATATTTTTTTAAATCTTTAAATCTTAATTTTTTTTATAAAGATAAAAAAGACAAAGAACCAATAATAATAGTAATAATAATAAAGATATAAAATAACTTGAATTAATATCTTGAGAAAGCAGAACAAAACAATTAATGTGAGAGTAAAGAAATATGTTAAACATACTTGGTGTTCACATTAACACTGGCTGTTCTAAACTTACATTTTGTAAATATAAAATGATAAACTGATGTTTATGCTGTTGATTTCTCACCAAAATGATTTCACTTCCTGGACGATAATGTCATTCAGGAATTGCCTTTATTGCAAAGAATAAAATATTACTAATGGACAGTGCTATTAAAGACATCACCAATTTAAAATAATGTTGCTTAAAAGTGCTTTATTTTAAATATTCCAACACTAGAAAATGGGAAAAGCAGCTGTAACATTTTTAAAATAAATGACCAGGTTTTCGTGTTGTAAAGTACAGCACCTGGTGAACAGCATTTGGATGATGTTTCTTGCCTTTATATCATCCAGTGCATTTATGTAGGGTAAATTGTGTGGTCAGGGACAGAAAAATGGGCCCCATAGTAGAAAAGTTATGCCATAATTAAATAAAGTAAATAAACAGTCTAAAACATAACGCCATGGCAATATATTGGGATTGTTTTAATCAGTAGCTTGTGTTTTGTAAGACGAAGCCTCATCCAGTGGAGAGCAGCGGCACTGCAGGATGGGAGAACGAGAGGAAGTTCTTCAGGAACTTCTGGCAGAGCAGAATCCAGAGTTTTTTTCCCCTCCTCTGGAGAAGAAGTGAATCTAGTTCCGTTAACGGAGGAATAGAGGGGGGACGTCATCGAACTTGGGGGAAAACGCGATTTCAGACGCTTTCTTGCTTTCTACGCCGTTTCTCTTATGGAAAAACTGGTAAAAGAGTGAACTTTCCTCCCCGCGTCCCGAGGAAAACTTCACCAACAGAAGGGGCGATGAGATGCGAGTGAGCTATGCCTTGTAGAAATGGACAGATTGTGTTTAAGCGAAAACATGGCGTCTGTCTCCCAAAGTTTGGATTATTTTCCAGTCTGCTCTTTGCACTCTGCTGCCTCGAGGCGCACTCGGGCGTCACAGCAGACGGGAGAGCGTGCAGCCCGTGTCCGGGTAACTGCTCGTGCACGGCGGTGGGACCGCAAAATTCGTGCGTGGTTAATTGTTCCAACATCGGACTGGATCAGGCCCCAGCGGCGTCCGACCTTCCGACCGACACGCATACTCTGTAAGTGACCATCCGGCCGCAACTCGCGGAAAAGCCCCGGGCGGGTTTGTGGGTGATGATGCGGGTGTTTATTGTGATCTGACTGCTGGAAAATGTTGCCTGATGGCTGGTGTAATACTTCAGACTGCCACTGTTTATGTGTCAATCAATCATAACAGAGGATGTCTGGGATGGTGGGGGGAAGAGGAATCTTTTGAAAGTCTGATCTTAGTACCAGGAGCTTAGAAAAGTAGTTTTTGTTTAAAACAAAACACACACACACATTGTATTTTGCATTTTACAAACTTTCAGCTGCAATGACTCTAAATGTCAACTGGTGTAATCATCTAGTAAAAAAATGCCTGAATATTATGATATTTTAGTCATGATGAGGGCTGTGTGACATGAAAACCATCTATTTTGTGATTTTGTCACATGACAACAAAATGGCTTCCTGCATATGGGTAATGCTACACTAACTTTGTTTTGGCGACCAAAAGTTTGTCAAATGTTATTTTAAATCATTTTATATTTTAAAGAACATTTTTTGCAGACTATTTGGTCTTTTCATGAGACTTTTATCCCTTTTTTTATTTATAGATACACCTGCAAAAAAAACAAAAAAAACAAAACAAAAACAATAAATTCTTATTACTATAACTTATTTTCCAACTGAACTTATATGGTGCTGTCTTCATCTCAGTCTGTAAAAAGTGTCAAAAAGTGGTACTTCAGCTTTCTCCAAGTGGAGAAAAACATCTCAACCCAGGAAAAAGTCCAAATAGCTGCATAAGTTTAAGCCTGCACTTGATTTAACACATGCACACATCTTGTGCACCAGTAGATGCATGAAAAATTTCTGCAGGTAGACTTGCGGTGAGTTCTTGCGTCGAGAACACTGTGTTCTTTACTCTCGCTTCTGTGGCACTCGATCTCCAGCATGTGTTATCCATTCACATAGGCTGCAGATGTATGTGCAGAAAGATGGGATACTTTGAACTCTCTTCTTTTTTTTTAAAGTTTAAGAGCGAAATCTTTCATCAGGCAACTCTTGTAAAATTGGCAATAATTATAATACTATAGGTCACATTTACAGGGCGCTTTATTAGGAGGCTTGTTGTTGCATGGTTTTCTCCAGGCTGTTTGTTCCTGGAAGTCAATTTCTAGACACAAAGCATAAAATCTTGGCTAAAAAAGTTATTTGTTTTTCCACTGAATGATTAGTTTCTCATTGAACACACACTAAATGAACAGAAGGGCCAAATATGGTGATATTGAAATGATGATACTGAAACAAGCATTTGTGCAACTGACTTGAAATCTTACTACCCCCTTATTAACTTTAATAACCAGTGCTTTATGATTGCAAGAAGTCATGCTAATGCAGCAATATTTTATTTATAAAATTTTAAGAACATCTTTTTTGGCATTGTTGTCTATTATACACTTTTAAAACTGAAATTTAGGCTGATTCCTCTGCCTATCCACCTTTTTCTTGAGTGTGTGCGGCCATTTGTAAATTTTATGGGTTTGGCTTCCGGTCTCATCTATTTTTAGCTGTACAAAACAGTTTGTTTTGCTGCTTGTTGCAAATTGGTGTGTCTTACAGTATCATTTGAATGTATTATCTTAATTATGACCACACTGGTTTGTAGTGCAAACAGTTTTACTGCTTACTGCATATTGTTGTTCTTCCCTATTGGCCTTATTTAGCACCGCCCCTTTTTAGCGCTGCGTTTACTGTCTTCTGTCTTCTGGTTGTATATCCACAGTGATCAGACGGATTTATGAATGAACCGCTCCTTTTAAAAGCATCCTGGTCTACTGACATTTGTTAAGACATTTGCTTTAAACATTACAATGCTCATGTCAACTTTTGTTAACTCGACAATACATAAATCCACTTTACCAGCTAAATTGCTCTTAGACAGCGAATGCCACAGAAATATACAGAGCTACCGCACAAACGGAAGTTCAAAGACAATATTCTAACGATGGTGGCTGTATCCAAAATCACCCCCTACACCCTCATTCACTATTCCCTACATTAGGTCACTTATACAGTTCACTTTAAGGAGTGAATGAAAACGAGTGAGTGAATTCGGACACTAAGTCCACCGGAAGGACTGCCGCTTTGCATAGTTTGTGCTTGCTGTTTAATAATAATAATTTTAAACTGGCAAACGGGCAGCTCTAGTAGTAAGATTAAAACTTACAGAACTCTGTCATACAAATGATGTATAAACTCTAGCTAAACAATTCAATAATCAGTTTACAATTAATTTATACCTGTGTTATATTACGCCGTACGCTGTGGGCGAGCGCTTTTAAAATTAATGGATGAATGATTCAGCTGCGGGCGCCATCTTCTGGCGAGACGCGGGAATTCATTCGGCATACGACTCTAGCCGTTGAGTGTACATCGGTTGTACGCTCGTTTTTGCGGTGCATTGTGGGATTAAATGAGTGCAATCGAGAACGTCCCCTAAGGTTTCGGACACCACTAAAAATGGCTGTCCACTCAAATAGT
Source organism: Labeo calbasu (assembly GCA_019740295.1). Taxonomy (NCBI): domain Eukaryota; kingdom Metazoa; phylum Chordata; class Actinopteri; order Cypriniformes; family Cyprinidae; genus Labeo; species Labeo calbasu. The sequence continues at coordinate 8,295 of JAHKKF010514044.1, read as the reverse complement.
GCCGTATTAGAGGGTATAGAGGGCGATTTCGGATACAGCCGGTGACTCGCTTATTTCTCTGCAGCTAATGAACCGGAAGTCTCACCCATAAGCTTACTTAAGCGTTGCAGAAAAAGGTATTTAAGTGGTTCCTAAATTGCAATTATGTGAAAAGGTGTTTTTGAAGTGAATATTTTAAGATACGGACAGGAAGATTGAAATGAAATAAAAACAATTTTAAAATGAAAGTTTCATCTAATAACATAAAGCAGCTGAACTTTTACAAACATACTGGAGCTTGTCTGTTGCTTCACTGTCTAGAGATAGTAAAAGAAGTATGAAGTTCTTGGGATTCTGAGCTGCTGATCGCCATAGGTCAGCCTTAAAGTTTTAAATCATTTACCAAACTTCCTTTTAGTCTTTTAGTCGCCGCGGCCGCCAATTATATTTCATATTTAAGCATCTCTAAGACCGAGGTAACTTTTACTTTATTGTAAAAATGGAAGGGTGTCTGGTTAAAAGTAGTTACATTTAAAAGCCTATCGTCAGGGCAGCACGCAGCGCAGGATATTTAGCTGGAGCGCGATCTGGCAGCGCGCCGCGTCTCTCAAGTTCACAGCTGCTGTGCGCAGGATAGCCGCTTTCCCCCTTCCATCCGCTCCTTCGTTCCACCCTTCCAGAAAAAAAACACACAGATCCAACTCCCGTTTTCATTCCTAGGAAGTTTCTTCACTCCTTTTCCTTCTCAAGTCGTGTCATTCTCACTAAATTCACTAACACTCAGTAACATCTCGATGAGTGTGAAGTGCAAATCGAAGCTGGCTTGCTCTCCAAACTTTCAGAGTAGAATCTTTCATAAGAAGTTGTGTGATTGCGTATTGGAAATCCATTTTAATCTGTACGTGTCTGCCGTTTGACGTACGAGATGCAGTGAGTGGTTTACAGTGAATGTGTTGTTTACAGTAAACTGGCAGACGGGTTGGAGCTGCTACACTTTCTCTTTTGTTTCTGCTCATGCAGTGATTCACTGATTCGCTCGTGTTTAATAGGAACCATGATTGACTCAGCAGTGATGTAATTGTGCTTAAGTAGCTTCATCTGTGGGAAGAGAGGAGCAGTGTGACAACAAAACCAGAGACTTTAAGTCTTCCTCAGCTGCAGTGATGTTTCTTGGTCTGTTTATGGTCTGTAGTGATTTTCACTAGCTTTTGCTGGTCTGCAGTGGTCCTTCTTTTTATTTATTTAGAACATTTTATATGTATATCACAATTAAAGTTATTTTAATTTATAAAATAATAACAATAATATATATATAAACTAAAATAAAGAGTGTTTTTTAGTAGTCTACACTTTTTTTACTAGTCTGTTCAGTTTTTTATGTGGATTTTTATGTAGTATTTTTATTTTATTTATTTATTTTTTCTATTTCTATTTAGCTTTATTGTTAATTTTTTTTTAGTAATTGTAGTGCTTTAACTTGAACTTGTTTTATTTTAGTTAGTGATTGTCAGCTTTTAAAATTAATGGATTAATTGGATTGTTATCTAATGTTTCTAATTTATTTTTGTTATGATTATTATTATTATTTAGTTTTCTATGTTTTTTATCTTTATTTTTGTTTTACAATTAGTAATTGCAGTGCTTAAACTTAAATTAAGTTTAAGTGGACTTTTATCTAGTATTTCTAATTTATTATTATTATTTAGTTTTAGTTTTTATATTTCTTAGTTATAATTAGTAACTGTAGTGCTATTATGATTATTATTTAGGTTTTTATATTTCTGTTTAACTCTATTTTTTATTATTTTTATGCATGGTTTAACTGGTCTGTGCTGGTCTACAGAGGTCTGTAGTGGTCTTTACTTTTTTGTGAGTCTTTTCATTTGCTCGCTTGCTCATCTGTCTAAACTTGAAAATGGAGATGTTACTGTGTGGAAAGGAGACAGTAGGCCGAGAAGAAGGGCTGAATTCCTGCTGTCTGATTTTTTCTCTCTCTCTCTCTCTCTCAGAATGGTTTAATCACGCCAAGCAGTCGTGAGTTTGTGTCTGTGTACGTGTTTTTCACAGGCTGTGCTGGAACTCGCTGACCGTTTGCTCTGGGAGGTTTATTTTGTTGCCATGACAGTCTCACATCATGACATCACCATACACAGAAGCACAGACAGACACCCACAGTAACACAGACGGAGCGGAGAGCAGCGTTTAACGCCAACAGCATGTCTCTGCTGTTTCACACTGGTTTACATCTTTATTAGATAAAAATAAGTGCTTGAAAAGTTAAAGATTGGCTTTCAGCCAGCAGTTTGATACTTAGGGGTTTTGGGAGTCTGAGCAGCAGTGATAATTGACTTCGAAAAAACACTCAGAATCATTAATTTAGGTTTATAGGTTTTTCAGATTACAGTCAGGTGGCATGTTGTTGTTTGTTTTATATGTAACTTAAATTTATTTTATTTCAGTTAGTTGCCAAACAGCTTTTCTTATTTCAAAGTTTTTGATGTTTTTAAATCCAAAAATTGTAATTAATTTTATTTCGGCTTCATTTAAATTACTAAAAAAGATTTTTAATAGTTTTAGATTTAGTGAACAGCAACAACACTGGAAACAAGCAATGACTGTAGACTCCATTGAACTTTTGAACATGGCTTAAATCTTTAATATCTAAAAATACGTGCTGAAGTATTTGAAAATCGACATGCAGCCTGAATTTTAATATTTAGGGGTTTTGAGAGTATGAGCAATAGTGATGATAACTAAACCTTTTGTTTCACATTTTCATATTACAATCAGGTGGCATGTGTTATTTTTATTTTTTTTTTTATTAATTATTTTTTTTGTTATTTCTATTTAGCTTTAATTTATGTAATTTTTGTTGAAATTTTAATTTATTTATTGAATTTATTAGTATTANTATTTAGGGGTTTTGAGAGTATGAGCAATAGTGATGATAACTAAACCTTTTGTTTCACATTTTCATATTACAATCAGGTGGCATGTGTTATTTTTATTATTTTTTTTATTAATTATTTTTTTTGTTATTTCTATTTAGCTTTAATTTATGTAATTTTTGTTGTAATTTTAATTTATTTATTGAATTTATTAGTATTATTTATTTGTTGTAATTTATTTTAGTTAGTTGTTAAGGCAACTTTCTAAAATTAAATTTAAGTAGAATTTTATCTAGTATTTCTCATTTATTTTATTTATTTAGTTTTTTATATTTACAATTAGCTTTATTTTTATTTAATTTTTTAGTAATTGTAGTGCTTTAACTTAAAATTATTTAATTATTATTATTATTATTTACTTTTTATATATTTTTATATATTTTTTAGATTTAGTAATTGTATTACAGTTAGTTATTAAGTCAACTTTTAAAATTAAGTTTAAGTGGATTTTTATCTAGTATTTTTAATTTATTATTAGTAGTAGTAGTATTTAGATTTTTTTTCTATTTAAATTTATTTTATTTTATTTTTAGTAACTGTAGTGCTTCAACTTTAACTTATTTTATAGGCAACATTTCTAATTTTTACTTTTTTCAGTTACCAAAAATGATTTGTAATAGTTTTAGATTTAGTTAACGATAGCAACATGGCTAAAGAGCAATGTTTTTAGACTCTGAACTTTTGAAAACGATTTACATCTTTAATTGCTAAAATAAAGTGCTCATGAAGTTAAAGACTGATATTCACCCCAAAGTTTTGAGAGTATGAGCAATGATGGTTGACCTTGAAACTCCACTCAGAATCATTAAAAACTTTTATTCAACATTTGTCGCATAACAGTCAGGTGGCACTTGCTCTGTTTCACTTGAAAAGCACTGATCTAAACCTGATCTCGAGTTAGTCTTCTGCACAACCACGGTCATGTGGTTTAGACAGCTTAGTTTTGACGAAAATGCCCAGGAATGTTTGTTCCAGACACAGCTGGTTATGTAAGTCATTTGTAGCAGGGCTGTGCTTCATTTAGAGGAAGACTGATTCATCATTAACTCGCTAGTGCTAGTGTGTGTGTGTGTGTGTGCTTATATTTGGGAATGTTTTTGTTCATCTCAATGTGCTTTGCCTTCCCCTCCTCTTTCACTCCTGTATTTATCTCTCTGTTCATTCCCATGCAAGTAAAAATAACCACTATCATGCTTTTCCCCGTTCTCTCACATCTCTTTCCGCCGGCACTGAGAGCCCAAGGCGGTAAAGCGTCAAACCCTATAGCGAAAAACAGCAAGACGACTTTGCTTGAGTTACTGCACAACGGACAAATGGAAGAATAATAACAAGCTGTGAAAGCTTCGATAACCCTGAGCGCCTGTGTTTTCTGCACATGTATTTACGTCCTTGATAAATTTGTCCCTGACTCACATGTCTGTGTTTTTCCACTGATTCAGGAGCAGCTGTTAGCATCTTCGCCAAAAGACCCCATGAAATCAAAACTAGAACTTTGTGGCTCATGGTCCATGTCTGTTAACCCCATTTCAGCTCAACTTATGTTGAGGTCTTTTGAGGAATTTTTTTTTTTTTTTGTGGACACAAAGTACTAAAATACTGACCATAAATAATGTGGAGTGCTGCGATTATTTGTAAGATTTATTAAAAGAAACAATAAAACATTAAACATGACATTAATTGCTGTTGATAGAGCTTTAGCAGAGACAGAATATGGATCAGACGGACAAGACTGGAAACCAACCAAAAATATATAGTTTTTATCACTATTTGAGGATAAGAAACAACATTTATGATAACATTTATGTCAGATTTTGGTTCTGTTTTGAAATGTGTTCCTGAAACTTGAGTTTGCAAGGGCATTTTTGAAATGTTGGGAATTTTAGTATCATTTTCAGTACAGTGTTTATTAATGGATAATTTATTTATTTTTCATTTCAGTTTAGTTGAAGTGCGACCAGGGTTGCAAAGTGGTGAAATATGTCCCCATTCCCAAATTCCCAAAAGTTTCGGAAAATTCCTAAACCTTTGACTAGTAGATTAAAGATAAGAATTTGTCCTGAATCTGAAGTGCAACTAGGGTTTCAAAATGGCAAAAGATTTCTGGTTAAATTTCCAGAAATTTCCCAAAAGTTTCCGAAATTCCTATAATTTTCTAGAAATCTTCAGCTAGTAGTTAATAATTAATTGATAGTAAATATTGGTCCCAAAACTGAAGTGTGACTATGGTTTCAAAGTGGTGAAAGATTTCCCCATTCCCAAATTTCCAAAAGCTTCTGAAAATTCCTAAAATTTTCTGGAAACCTTTGGCTAGTAAATAATAGTTAGTTAATAGTAAGAATTTGTCCTGAATCTGAAGGGCAATTAGGCTTTCAAAATGGCAAAAGATTTTCGGTAAATTTCCAGAAAATTCCCAAAAGTTTCTGAAAATTCCTACAATTTTCTAGAAGTCTTTAGCTACGAGTTAATACTTAGTAATAGTAAGTATTGGTCCCGAAACTGAAGTGAGACTAGGGTTTCGAAATGGTGAAAGATTTCTGGTCAATTTCCAGAAAATTCCCAAAAGTTTCTGAAAATTCCTCCAATTTTCTAGAAATCTTTAGCTACGAGTTAATACTTAGTAATAGTAAGTATTGGTCCCGAAACTGAAGTGTGACTGGAATTTCAAAATGGCGAAATATTTTCAATAAATTTCCAGAAAATTCTCTAAAGTTTCTTAAAATTCCTAACATTTTCTGGAAACCTTTAGCTAGTAATTAATAGTTAGTTAATAGTTAGTTAA
>JAHKKF010514043.1:0-21884 GCA_019740295.1 Labeo calbasu | reverse complement strand
TTTTTTTTTTTTCAGGATTCTTTCATGAATAACAAGTTTAAAAAGTACAGTGTTTATTCGAAATATAAATATTTTATAACAATGTAAATTATTTATTATTAACTTTTAATAAACTTTTAATTATTAACTTAATACATCCTTGATGAATAAAAGTATTAATTTCTTAATTTCTAAAAAAAAAAAAAAAAAAAAAGAAACAATAAAAATGTACTGACCCCAACCTTTTGAACAGTAGTGTATATATGGGCATCAATTCCTAATTTGATTCTTATTTTTTAATCAATTTAAATGTATAAAGATTTAATACTAATTTAATATAAACACTCTTGCAATGTTTTTAAATACATTTTTCAAGGTAAATATGTATTTTGACAAATATCATGAATTATTAATTATTGAAAATTATGACATTTTTGGAAAGTTGTACTATATGACTTGTCTTAAATATCTAACACAATTTCACTAAAAGCATTTTGTGCAGATCACACGAAAAATACAAATTGATTTTCTTCCCCTGGTTGTGTGCATGTTGGTTTCACCACATGATTTTTAGGTCGCACCACTTGAGTATATATTTGCGCAAAAAAGTTTTTAAATACTATTGTATAGATTAATATTTGAAAAACTTTTAACCACTAAATCAAAGTCATGTGGTGTAACCCTCAAAATCATGGAAAAAGGAAAAGGAAAGGAATAAAAATCAACTGTGTATAGGGCTGTTTTTTAAAAAACAGTAACAGGGCCCTATAAAGTGTTTTCTCGATTTTTTTTTTTGTAATCCACTGAAACCATAAAAAAATGATTTAATTTAACCTTTAATCACAAAAAAAGACCCTTATGACTGGTTTTGTGGTCCAGGGTCATATATTGAGGCGACAGAGACTAAAAACTTCAGTATGTCTTTAGTAAACAAAACAGTGTGCCATTCATTTACATATGTGTAATAAAGTCATTTATTAAAAAATTAATAGGACAAAAAATTATCTTGACATCACTGACCCAGATATTGCCTTAGTAAAATGATATTTTCGTAGCAATCAATTCATAAGAGACAAAAACTGTCCAATCCAAAACTGAGTGCCCCTCTAGAGCAGAGCTGGAAACAGATCTCATAAAAATACTAGAGTCAACAGGCGAGATAAAGCTGATGGTGGCTCCATTCCCAGACTCATCTCCACCAATCAGAGGGAAGATGATTGAGCCTGATTAGCTACAATCAAAGCTGGCGCTCAACCCTGACTGTCTGCTGACTTTGCAATCGATGTCTGGCTGACTCGACCAGCAAATTTGGGCCTGAACAGCATAGAGATGCTATCGTCCTCCTACTGCCACGAGCCCTAATCCCTCCGTGGAAGAGCGAGGCATTTCCTGACTCGCTCGGGAAGCCTAAGCATAGCCCTTCAGCTGGATGCATCCCAGCAGAGCCTGCAAATGGATCTAAAGAGGAATAATTCAGAACTGGCTTCTCTCATGGGGTGTTCTTCTCAGGGCTATAAAAGCCTGACTTTTCTTTAATCAATGGCCTGACTGCAATGATAACCGGATTAGGGGACCTGATCCAACCGAGTGTGTGCTGGACAGGTTTTGAAAGGTGCTACAGTGCCTGGAAATGCCAGGTTTGGTGCCAAAACATACAAATCGTGAGGCTGAAAAAGGTCAATGGCAAACACAATGGTCATGTCACCTCAAAATCTTGAGAGGACGAACATCAGGAAGGTGACTTCAAAAAAGATTTCCGTCCATCATCAAAAAAGCGGTGCTAATCAGGTATGTGATCAAGTCTTCAGAGAGATTGTATTGCTGTTCATCCAATCAAACCGTTTCATCCGATATTTGCATTCCTAATTCTGTATTTATAGTTGTATTTACAGTTTTTCTGTATGTTTGCCACTTCTGTAAATGTTGGTGATTGCAGGAGAAATGGCTGATTCACAAGGAGGCACTGAACCGTGAGGTGAAGAATAATGTACAGTGCCTTGCGAAAGCATTCACACCCCTTAATTTGTTTCACGTTCTATGTTGCAGCCTAATGTTAAACTGCTTTAAATTACTTTTTTTCAGCTCAATCTTCACTCCATACACCATAATGGCGAAGCTAAAAACAGGCTTTTAATCTTTGCAAATTTATTAAAAATAAAACCTTAAATGATTTCATTGCATGAGTTTTCATACCCTTATCAGGGACAGTTGAAATTCAGCTCAGGAGCATTTATATCGCTTGTAGCTGTTACTACACTTTGAGTGGAGTTAACCTGTGGCAAAACCATCTGAATGAGTGTAATTTAGAAAAGCACACACCTCTCAGAAAAGGTCTAACAACTGAAAATTCTTATCAGAGCAAGAACCAAGCCCTGAGGTCAGAAGAACTGCCTGTAGAGTTCAGAGACAGTCAGGTCAAGGCACAGATCTGGGGATGAGTTAGGAAAAATTCTGCTGCATTGATGGTTCACAGAAGCATGTAGCCTCCATTATCTATATTGGAAGATGCTTGGAACAGCTAGGACTCTTCCTAGAGCTGGCCTCCTGGCCAAACTAAGCAACTGATGGAGAAGGGCTTTGGTTAGAGTGGTGACCAAGAACCTAATGGTCCCTCTAGTTGAGCTCCATGATAGGAGAAACCTACAGAAAAACAAACATCACTGCAACCACCAATCTGGGCTTTATGCCATGTACCTCATGAAAACAACAACGCAACAAAGTGCCTAAATGACCCTTAGACTGTGAGAAACAAGATTCTCTGGTCTCAATTCCAAGCATCATGTTTGAAGAAAACCAGGCACTGCTCATCATCTGCAGAGTATCATCTCAAAAGTAAAGTGTGGTGGTAGCAGCCTCATGCTGTGGGGCTGTTTTTAGCAGCAGGCTCAGTGCACCAAAATATTGAGATAGTCTTAATAAAAACACAGTTTAGAGCATTCAGAACCTCAGACTGGGCAGAAGGTTCACCTTCAAACAGGACAATGATTCTAAGCACACAGCAATAGTGGCTTATAGACAACTTTGTGAATATCCTAGTGACCTCCCTGCTGAAAAAACAAACAAACAAACAAACAAACAAAAAAAACAGCTAAAACCAGCCTAGGCTGATTGGCTGGTCTTAGCTGGTTTAAGCTGGAAGTAGCTGGTCTCCCAGGCTGGTGTTGGCTGGTTGTTCCAGCTGGTCTTCCAGCTAAGACCAGCTAACCCCTCTAAAACCAGCCTGCTGACCAGCTAAGACCAGCCTGGATGACCAGCTAAAACCAGCCAACCAGCTTAGGCTGGTTTTAGCTTTTTTTTTTTTTTTTTAGCAGGGCCAGCCACAGTCTGGGCTTGAACCCAATCAAACATTTTTGGAGAAACCTGAAAATGTCTGCCAGACCCCAACCAAGCTGACAGAGCTTGAGAGGTGAAGAGATGAGGAGAAGAATGGAAGATAATTGCCATATGCTGATGTGCAAAGCTTGTTGCATCATATCCAAAAAGACTTGAAGCTGTTAAGGTGCTTCAGCTAAGTACTGAGTTAAGGGTATGAATACTTATGCAATAAAATTATGTTAGCTTTGTCATTATGGTGTATGGAGTGTAGATTGACGTGGGTAAAATAAAGTAATTGAAAGCAGTTTAACATAAGGCAGCAATGCAACAAAATGTGAAAAAAGGGGGTATGAATACTTTTGCAAGGCACTGTGTCTTTACTGAATTAAGACTATTTCCTAAAAAAAAAAAGCAAGGAAAAAAGGGTCAAGAGTTTGTCAGAAGATGGGAACTAGTTGTTACAGATATACTGAATCACTACATAAACAAGAGCTATCTTTATATTTGAATGTATACAGTAATATATTCTTGAAATATTAGAGCACATAAGCCTCTAGACTAATGAAAATAGGCTTTTCATGTAATAAAATGATCCGCTTCTTAGTTACATTTATTTTAAATGTATTAGAAGTATGAAGCCGATGAGCCTTGAGCACATGGATATGAAACCCTCCATCTCCTGTGGCACAGGAATCATAAAGATAATGGAAGTAAAAATCAACTCCTTGACTTTAATGTTTTACTCATGAGCCAGATGGAGGCACCGCAGTGGAATTATTGCCTCACCCAACCGGTGAGTCAGAACGACAGACTGAAAGAAAGTCAAAAAGACGATAAGAAAGATGTGCCAAATAGGTAAGTCTACCCATAAAAACTTGCCTTATGAATATTACAGATATGTATAAATCTATCTATCTGTATCTGTATGTCTATTCTATGTCTGTCTCTCTCTCCACATTGTACAGTATAGAGAGTGATGAAAGTACAAAAGCCAAACAGCCTTGAAGGCCTTTAAGTATTTATATTCTCAAACTTTTAGACAAGGCTTTGTCAGACAAACAGCAGTTTGTCTTGATAAACTTTCTAGTATTTACCATCTGAATGACGGTAACTGAACAATGCATTTACCTTGGCGTGGTCGATAGATTGATTTATTATTCAAGAGTAACTTTTAGTGTAGATGAACTATAGCGGGCAATAATTGTTCTTTGAGTTTGGCAAATGTGAATTGATGTGAGCTCAGTATCCAACAATTTCAGGCAAATAAAATCAAAGTAACCTCTGAGCACTTAATTAACTTCTGATAGGAAAAAAAGTTCTATTTCACTGTACATTCTTACACATACAGAAGGGCTATTTCTCTGCAGTGAGGTTTTAGGTTTGAAAAGAAGGATGATAAGATTTCTCAGAAAAGTCAGGGAGCGCTTCAATTGCCTATCACTCACAGAAAATTACTCCTGTGCCGTAATAAAGGCAACTAAAATCGACTTCAATAACATTTTGACCAACATCACACTGGCTGCCCAGTGTGGCTCTGCATTGAGCTGACACTGAATGACACTGTTCTGTTTGCTGGAGAAACATTTACACTTGACAAAAGCCATTCCTGACTGAGCAGCCTCTGGGATACAAATAATAATTCTGAGCAAAACACAGAAACAGCTGTACTGGACATGGACCAGCATTTCAAAGCGAATTCATTGTCCATCCAGTTAAATGTATTTTGACTGTGAAATGCCACAGTTTTGAAAAGCACTTAACCAAGTGAGCCGTTATAAATCAGTGATTCTCATGGATGTTGTTTGTATTCATTATTGTTCAAAGAGAATTTTGTACACAAAATTTTTGTTTCAGCTTTCTTGTGATTTCAGAATACCAACAAAAGAAAGCAACAGTTTTCTTATTTTCCTGTCATTTTGACCTAACTTTGGGGGGAAAAAGGTCTCTGATCAACTGAAAACAAGACGTGGCATGTAGAAAAGTTAGGTTTCCTCAAAAACAAGAGAAAGCAACACTTGTTGCGCCATGATTTCCAAAAAATGAAGTTTAAAACAAACACAAAAGTTTTTGTAAGTTTCCTTTGGTTTGTTCATTTCCAAGTTGTGAAAGCCATCACGGGTGTTAAAACAAGCCTCACTGAAGTATTTTATTTTTGAAACCTTCCACTCACACTTCACTTCACCTTACTTGGAGAGCTCAGACTCTGGCAATAACAAACTGTCACCTGTCCTATCAAGATCTTCCGTGGACTTCTCCAGCAAATGAAAATGTAACTCAACAGGCAGCTCAATTTCGTTCCCAGTCTCCTGTGGATGGCATGCACTCCAGTGCTTTTCACAGTTCACTGAATGGAGAGCAGAAGTGGCAGTCACCGGAGATCTGGAACGGGTAGCGTATTGTCAGAGATGCCTGCTTTCACCTTCTAATGGCCCCTTGGATAGTTAAGGTTCTGTGAGAGAAGACCTTTCATTCAACTGCACCACAGAAAGTGCTTGTGAGGGCTCTCAAATTGATAGCAATCTCAGCAGAATAGAAAAACACCACATTTATGTTTTTAACAAGCATATCCCTAACAAAGACCCTCAGGACTCCTTACTCATTGTAGCAAAGAAGAAAAATTAGGTACAATCCAGATATCTAGTTTATTTAAAGGGATAGTTCACCTAAAAATGAAAATTAGCTCTTTATTTACTTACCCTCCAGGCATCCTAGGTGTATATGACTTCCTTCTTTCATACAAATGCAATCGGAGTTATATTTAAAAAATATCCTGGTACTTCCAAGCTCTAAAATGGCAGTGGGTGGATGTTTCTTGTCAACAGTCCAAAACAAATCCAATAAAGTGCATCCATCCATAATAAAAAGGGCCTCACACGGCTCTGGGGGGTGAATAAGCCTCCTGTAGTGAATCGATGCATTTCTGTAAAAAAAAAAAAAACATAATAATCACTTTAAGCGTACACGGAAGCCGCTCTGGGCGGATGACGTATGATATCCACTCAGAAGTGACAAACACGGACATGCAGTAGAGAGACCAAAACAAAACAACGCCCATGAATTAATGGTACAAAATGAGAATTTGTAAAGAAAAATGTTGGAAGATTTCGATATAAGCCAAGAGGAGATTGCTTTTCCTTTGCTAAAGTAAGGAAACTTTGCTTCCTTTGCTTCTGTAAACAAACATTGGTTTTCACGCTACTTACAGGCACATGTGCTACGCATATGTGCATACAGCAGCGGAAGCTAAAAGTGAATAGTACATTTTAAATATGGATATTTTTTTATAAAAACGCATCGATTCTCTACAGGAGGCCTTTATTCACCCTCTGGAGCCATGTGAGGCGTTTTTTTATTATGGATGGATGCACTTTATTAGACTTGTTTTGTACTGTTGAATAGAAACACCCACTAATGCCATTATAAAGCTTGGAAGTGCCAGGATAAACTCCGATTGCATTTGTCTGCAGGAAGGAAGTCTTATACACTTAGGATGCCCAAAGGGTGAGTAAATAATGGGCTAATTTTCATTTTTGGGTGAGCTAACCCTTTAATATCAACAATTCTGTAACAAACGTCCTCATCCAGTGTATTAAACTCATATATATTGTTTCCGTCACTGGAAGTAATCAGTCTACTGGATTGCGTATGTGATTAGCCACGTATTGTTTTTTTAGAAAGTAACATTGCCAACTACTGGGCTGGCATACAGTGTTTTTAATTTTTGTGAATTTGTGTGGATTCATGACAACATTGCCATCAACTGTACACAAAGCTTTACAATATCAGCCTGATTTGACTTGTAGCAAACGATTTTTTGTCAAAAAAGTCCTCTGGTGTTATTATGGTTATTTAATTGCTCCCGTTCAAGACAGTGTCCCCAAAATCAAATGTTTGATATTTACAACTCTAACGTGATACCTGTGATAGCCGATGAGAGGGAGGAAGTGTCACCTACCGGATGTTGCGTGCTTCCATGGCTGAAACTTGGCAGCCACAAACTTGCAGAGAAAGAACCTTACCCATATTCTTTTTTTCTATTTTGCTTTTCAATTTTCAACAGAACGTGCGCCAGGAGAGCCATCTGACATCGTCGATTGTACTCTGTGTGTTTTTCTTCTCTAGTCACGTTTGATCTTGCAGGTCTCCGTGAGATCTTGTATCACAGTGAAATCGTTCCTACAATCAACAAGTGTGTGGTCTGACATTGGTCGAACTATCTAGTGTGTGGTCTGGTCAAACTATCTAGTGTGCACATTCAGAGAATTATAAGGCTTAAAATCAGTTCAAACTTCCTTCATGTCTGTGGTCTCCCATGGTTTTAAAATCGACGAAGATTTGAAAATCATTTAGTGTGTCCTAGGCCTTACCCTGTAACCCATTATGCCAAAAGTGAAAGAGTTTCTAGATATTATGAGGAAGAAAGTGACTGAAATTCTTCAGTCTAGGAATGGTTACAAAGCTATTTCTCTTGAAAAAAAGAAATGTGAGAGCCATTATCTCCAAATGGAAGTGTCCAACCTTCTGAAAGTCCTCCAAGAGCACATTGATGATTGATCCAGGGAGTCACAAAAGAACCAAGGACAGCATGGAAGGAAGTGCAGGCCTCTCTTGTATCAGTTAAGGTCACTGTTTGTGACTCCACTATCCAAAAGACACTGGGCAAAATGGGGTCTGTGGAAGACAGGAGAGGCAAAAAACACTGGTAACCCAGAAGAACATGAAGGCCCAGATTTACTTAACAAGGCAAATTAGCGCTAGAGCGCAAATCCAAAAAGTGCCAATGAGAGTGGAAAGTTTTGCAATGCGCAAATTAACAAACACATGCAACATCTCATTTCCATTATGACCAACGCAATCCACCAAAAGCAGTGCAAGGTAGCGTAAGGTCGCAAACAAGCTAATGCAACGATGCAAATTAACCTGAGTGGGAAAAATTATCTTCTTCTACCATACACTCTCTGTTTTCTGTGGTGTCTTCTCCTGGCAGCAACAGTCACAGCCAAGTCACATGCAAAACATGTCACATGCAACGCACCATAAATTTGGTGTCTGCAAGGAAAACTCATTCAAATGCATATGCAATAAGGCTAGCCACAAAAAGCATGATGGAGGCAGTGTACTGGTGTGGGAAGGCTTTGCTGCTTCAGGGACTGTGCAACTTGCAGTAAATGAAGGGAAATGTAAATTCTTCTCTCCAGAAAATCCTAAAGGAGAATGTCTGGTCTTCAGCCTGCAAGTTGAAACTCAAGCACAACTGGATTATGCAGCAAGATAATGATCTAAAGCACAGGAGTAGGTCCACCTCTAAATGGCTCAAAATGTTTTATGTTGTATTTAGTTTGAAGATCTGAAAGTATTTTGTATGAGTTATACACAAAAAGACACTAAGGTATTAGGATGGGGGCGTACGTTTTTCACAGCATACAGAGCAACTTCGCCAGCCGTAGAGAAAACACCCAGAAAGCACTGTGACACAAATTTCGCATGGGAAGCACTACTCACATTTTCTTCAGAAATTCTAGCTCAAGTTTTGTGGTTTCAGCATAAGTATTGTTTTATGTTGCAGTGCACTGGCTTGTTTCTACATTCAGCATTTTCTCTCATTCAGTTATCCAAAGAGGAAGCCTGTTTCCGCCACAAAAAAATTGTTATTGAGACTTTTTATCTCAGTTTTGACTTCTTTTCACAGAATTGCATCATACAAGCTCACAGTTGTGAGTTATAAAGTCAGAATTGCAAGATATAAACTCACAGTTCTGACTTTTTTCTCAGAATTGCGTGATATAAACTCTCAATGGTGAGAAATAAAGTCAGAATTGCGAGAAAATGCAAATTTGTGTCTCACAATACTGACTTTTTTCTCGTAATATTTCTACATTCAGCATTTTTCCCATTAAGTTATTCGAAGAGTCACTTTCCTATGGAAGCCAGTTTCCGCCACTGAATAAAAAAAAAAAAAAAAAGGGTTTTGTAACTGTTATAAAGTTAGAATTGCAAAATAAAAACTCGCAACTCTGACTGAGTTTGTATCTCTCAATACTGACTTTTTTTCTCGTAATTACAAGTTTACATCTCGCAGTTATGACTTTTTTTCTCAGAATACAAACAGTTGCGAGTTATAAAGTCCAATTTCAGGGGGGAAATTCTGACTTTATTTCTCGTAACAATTCTGGTGTAATAACTTGCAGTTGTGTATAATAAAGTCAGAATTGCGAGATGTAAACTTTTAATTCTGAGAAAAAAGCCACAATTTTAAGATATAAACTCAATTTTTTTTCTCAGAATTGCATGACATAAACTCGCAATTTCTAATTATAAATTAGAATAAATTGGAATAGAATTGTGAGATATAAACTCACAAATCAGTGAAATAAATTCAGAATTGTGAGATAAAAACTCTCAACTCTGACTTTCTCACAAATGCGTGTTTGTATCTCGCAATACTGACTTTTTTCTCGTAAATGCAAGTTTATATCTCACAATTCTGGCTTTTTGCCCAGAATTGTGACAATTGCTCACAATTGCTAGTTGTAAAGTCCAATTTTGCAGGGGAAAATACCTTTGAAGGTTATGTAAAAGTGCCATGAAGAGAGTTATTGATGATTCATAGGGCAAATACTTAAAACGACAGCGGTGACTATTAGAAAACATGTCCTGGCTTTTAGTGCCAAGATGCCGTGGCATCTTTTCTGTGGGATCAAACAAACAATTCCTGACAAAATCAATTCGTTTGAGGCATTTGTATAAGGCGTGATCAATAGACCTTGTTTTTTTTCTCGCCAATGACGCATTGAGCATCCAGTCTCAGATAATCCCTGTCTAACTGCTCTAATAAGCCTTGACTCTATTCCACACATATATGGCTTGCCATTGATTTTTCTTACCTTGTACAGGTCCTGCCCACCCAGACTGCATCTCTCAAAGTGTTTTTCTTCCTGACTGGCTGCCCACCTGTCTGCTTACGACACGCAAAGACTTTCCTGTCCTTATGTCCTCTATGACTCTGGCAGACTCACATGAGTGAGTTTTTAGCTGGTATTCCAGCCTGACATAGCTTGTTTGGAGGTTGGTTTTGAGGGGTTTTGACCACTTCTATAGCTTGTCGGACTGGAAAATCAGATGAACACCAATTTGGCCAGGCTGGGAGACCAGCTAAGACATGCCAACTAGCTTAGGTTGTTTTTTTTTTTCTCCAGCATGTACCATTTTGTCACGAATCCTGTCTGGTCTACCCGCCACCAGAGATCGCTGTACATTTCAGGAACAGTTCACATCACACAGACTGTTGCACTACACCCAGGACTACGTCTCCCATCACCCATCGCGCTGATTGCGCTAACACCTATGGCCAATCAGCTGCGCTATATAAGCCCCGGACTTCCCCCTGTTACTCTCCGAGTATTGTGGTTTTGCTTTGTTGTTTCGCGTATCTTCTGTGTTCCCGAGTCCCCTAGTTCCCAGTGTTTAGCTTTCTAGCCCGGTCTTCTTGTTTCGTCTGTCTCGCCGCCTGCCTTTTGGACTACTCGCTTATTTCACGGATTATCCCTTCGCCTTGCCCCCTTCGGATTACGTTCACCGCTGAACGACCCTCGCCTGCTTCACGGACTATTCTTGTGTCTTGCCCGAATATACCTGTTTGCTATTGTTCCGACCATGTCTCTGTCCAAAACCAATAAAAGCTTGCATTTGGATCCGCTCGCCTCTCGTCTCCTTCTCCACGTTACACATTTAAAGTGCTGTCATATATTATTGTGATTTATTCTCAAAAATAGACCTGTCATTTGCCTGGTGGTATAAAAGTTCATTCAAAGTATCACTTTTAATGCCTGCAGAAAATAAATGACAATTTGTCTACATTTTCTAGCAATCATGGAAGCATTATTTCATCAAATGATGATTAAATGTCAGAAAAGAGGATGTGCATCATTTTAAAAAGCCAGTTCATGTGTTGCTCCATGAACTAGTACTCCAAAACTGGTCCTCAAATGGAGTACTGCACCATGCAAATTGCATCAAGTGGATATTTTGTATAGGTGCATTTGCGCAGATACCTGATTTGCATAATACTTTCAGTGAATCAGGTTTTAAAGCAATTTTGACAGCATTTGTGGCTAAGTGACATTATCAGTGTGCACAATTCATTCTTAGTGAATTCCCCATCTCGCTTTCTTATTTCACTGCGCGGGTCTCCTTCATTTCTGCTTGTCGTCCTCCCAAATCCAAACACAAATGAAGCGAAACCTTTCTGTACCCTCAGAGCTGTTTTTAGAGCTTTCTCACTCACCCGGCTACCTCAGGCTTCTGATTTCATCTTCAGCTGGACCTTTTTTCAGATAAAAGGATGACATCAAACCGCCTGTGCATTATATGCTATATTGAGCATTAGTTGCCTCTGGGAGGAACAAGATAGTGAGAAACAGAGAAGAAAAATGGGATTCTTGGCATCACATTTTTGTGTATCTTCTAACAGACAAAGGTTTCTTTATCTGTGTACTCAAGGCCAAATAGTGATAATCCTCACCGTAAATAGCTGTCTGCTCTAGAGGGTAACTAACTGTTTGGACAGGGTTGACATCCCGCAACAGATGGCCCTTTTCATCAAAAGGTCACAAATTAGGATTTGAACACTGAGGTAGAGACAAATGGTCAGGAAAAGGAGGTGCTTAATCTTGTTACTCTACCTAAGGTAGTTGAACTACCCCAGATAGCACACGTACGTCTGGATGATGTCTGTAAGATCACTTGATCTGGAAAGCATCTGCTTTGTAAAACTGTTGTAAAACTGTTGTAAAACTGGAGTTCGGACTTTATACTTGCCATGGACTCGAGAGCATTTGGACTCTACCTTATATCACAGTCTGAATCATTCAGATCCTCTTCAGGTCTTGGTCTGTACTCATATTCAGCCTACTCAGGTATTGGCCTGGACTCACACTTGAATGAGCTAGTCTTGACTACAACTATTGGATACTGTCGAGAGCTAATTTGTACTCTGTTTGTGGAAAGTGCCAGATACTCTCTACACCCCTTCAGTAAAGCTGCCTTTTGCTACTAAGAAGTGTTTTTCTAAATGGTTGCCATAAAAATGAATACTGCCACTCATCACCTTTAATATCCCATCCTGTGGGGACATGAAGTTGTAGCCCCCACGCACTCGTACTCTCTCTCTCTATATTTAGCACTTACCAACTAGATTAGTTTCCCAAGTGACAGTTTTGGAAATCATACGCTTCCTATTTCTTTGCAGAGGCTTATTTGGATGTGCTAATGCTGTTGATTTGTTATGAACCTGATTTGGTTTAATTGGGCAATTAGTCGGGATTGTACAGGGGAAACAAGAGGGCTTTGCCTTACCAGATTAGAGGTTATTACCGTCAGGCAGTTTAGGGACAGCTTGTAGTCCTGCGAGGGCCCCTCCCTTCACCTCGGCTTAATACCTTATTGTCACAGGCAATTGATAGCTTCTCTCATTCACACCGTAATTGTTCAGAGGCCAGAAGAGAGATAAGTCTTGAAATGTAATTAAACATGACCTTTTTCCGATGTGGACTCCCAAGACTTGACGACCATATTGTGCGCAAATGTAAATAATGAAAAAGATAATGAGACTTAAATGGACTGATAATCACCAGTTGGGGCAGATTTGTTCGCTACGGTTTGGCCTCTGCCCAGTTCTGGAAAATTCACCGGGTGGTTAATGTAATCCCAACCAAGTTCTGGCATCCTGAACCAGAAAAACAGAACTTTATGAGCACTTTACTCTTTATGCTAATGCTAATGTGTGTAAATGAAAGGTACTCAAATGGTTTTGCTTGATTTTACATTGGGCATCAAGTGGCATCCCAAAACAATACCAATCCTGTAACTCGGTCCTAGAAGGCCACTGTCCTGCAGAGTTTAGCTCCAATTTGCCTGGAAGTTTCTAGTTTGCCTAGTAAGACCTTGATTAGCTGGTTCAGGTGTGTTTAATTGGGGTTGGAGCTAAATTCTGCAAGTCAGTGACCCTCCAGGAGCAAGATTCGACACCCCTGAGTTACAAGGTTGATTGCAATAGTATTGCACAATGATTCTGATGGGATGTCAAGAAGAAATTATTTACTCATTTTTTCCCCCTTGTGTTTACAACCCTATCAAAACAGACCTGTGACCCATTTTTGTCATGACCCACTAGTTTAGAATCACTGGCATAAATGGAACAAGATTAAAACACTTCAGCTGTTCTGCCAGGATGGGAAACCAGAGAATTGTGTCTTCATCTGCTTTCATCTATGTGTACCAGAGGTGACAGGCTCAGAAATAATGTGGCATCTCCAACAGGATGAAATAAATCAACTGTACGTCATCGTCGGTAAGTTCTGGCTTGGGAAGCATTTGTTCTGACTCCTGTGTTTAGTGAATGTGCTCAGAGGGAGAAAAGAGTCAGAGACAGAGAGAGAAAAATAAAGAGGATGAAAGTTCCCAGAACAAGATGGCATAGCTGGCCCCAGGTGCACCACTGTTTCATTCCCCAGTAGAGAGCAGCAAGCAGAAGACAGTACAATGATTGCGGCCTGCAGACGGGTGCTATTATGGCAGCCGAAAGAGGAGGAGGGGGGGAAATTACATGATCAGGTTTTCAATGAAAGAGGAGCCAGTAATTTGCAGAGGCGGGTGAAAGGACAAGGGAGAGAAAGAGAAGAAATAGAGAATGCCAGTTGGAATATACTGTCAAAACGGGCAGCTATGACAATCTGTAAACATTTCCATTATTGCTCAAATCCCCAAGCAAATCATAAAGCCCCTGGCTAGTGATCGGAGTGATGGCTTCGCCCGTCAATTTGGTGCAAGGGGTCGCTACTTTAATTGCACCTGGCTCTGTTGCTTTGAGTTATTACTCAATTACTAGCGGAAGGTGTTGACTGTTGGCCTCTGTCAAGGCTGCTCTGGGAGTTCGTAGTTCCCACATAACCATAACATCCAAATGCTGGATATAATGTCAGTCTGAAATGGGATCTATTTTGAGATAGAGGTGAGAGAATCAGTGTAAGGCAAGCTGAAATCCGTTGCTTTAAATTTGCATCTAAAAACTCTCATGTAAACATGACTTTCCACCTCTATGCTCCTCAAAGCCTGAGGCTTGAGACTATCGACATTTACATAACAGTGGATGTACCTAAGAGGCAAGATTCTGCACAACAAATCCCAGAAAATACGGATAAGCACAATATATTTCGTCTTTGTGTTGGTTCGAGAACCTTTTGGTGTTCTGTCATGGAGAATTTATTTACTAGTCCCCGAAGGAAACGTAGTGCCTTGGCACCTTCGCTCAGAGAAATGTTTGACATTTAGCTTGTATATTTGTTTGGGTCTTCTGTATCTACGTGTTTAAGAAAGGCCAGAGACCCGCTGTGAACCTTTGGCTTTCAGAAAGGGCGAGCGTACCGAGCCCAAACCGAGACGAGGGGTCCTTTTTCCCACGCTTTTTTATGTCTCCTCCCTGCCAGAGAACAAATGTGGAGGAGGTGGAGAAGCGTGGTGTGGTCTGAAGCCAAAGAGGTCAAGTCAGGCAGACATTCTTTCCTCCGTCTTCTAGCGCCTACCGCCAAGCCACCCACTGGATGATTCAACCCACAGGGGACTGACTTTACAGGAGTCGATCAATAATGTCACTTTTAAGTGGGAAGAATCTGAAAGGTGCTTTGAAAGAAGCTGAAATCTCGACTTAAGGGCCGTGGGTTTTATCTTGCGACACTCGAGTGTTAGATAACCACTGGGCGCCAAGAAACAAGGGCAGCGGGTGTGATGGAAGCAGGACAGAAGAAAATATCCCAGGGTACCTATAAAAAAAAAGAGACATTTTTCAGATATTTGGGTCAAGATCGGCAGACAATAAATAATTTGATGTGCTTTGAAACAAAGTCTTTGAGAATTTACGGACTGCTGAATTATACACTTTCCTCATCAAAGGCCCACTCACTTTTTAGGCAGTTCAAAGCAAAGACTGAGTCATACGAGTCTGTAAATACAGTATGTGCTTCAGGCCAAGCTGAGGAAAAAGACAAAACAAGTTGGCCTTGTTTTCGTTTGCGTCGCTAGACGTAGCAATTTGGAAATCTCCTAATAAAATGCATGGGTGTTTTCTG
This sequence comes from Labeo calbasu, assembly GCA_019740295.1. Taxonomy (NCBI): domain Eukaryota; kingdom Metazoa; phylum Chordata; class Actinopteri; order Cypriniformes; family Cyprinidae; genus Labeo; species Labeo calbasu. Next base: position 6,468 of record JAHKKF010514043.1, on the reverse strand, counting down.
AACAGGAAATAATTACCGGTACAAGTTATATCTGAAACTCTTTAAACTTTTAATGGTGGAATATTAAATGAATATTGATTTGAAAGCACTTGAACTAGGGCAGAGGTAGGCAAGTTCGGTTCTAGAGAGCCGCAGACCTACAGCGTTTAGCTCCAGCCCTGAAAAAAAACTCATCTGTCTATAGTAATCCTGAAGACATTGATTAGCTTGTTCAGGTGTGTTGGAGCTAAACTCAGCAGGGCTGTGGCTCTATAGGACCAAATTTGCCTACCCCTGAGATAGGGGAAGTGTGTCAAATCCTGCTCCCGAGGGTCAATGACCTGCAAATTTCAGCTCCAAACTACCTCAGCTCACTTGCTTGGAAGTTTCAAGTGATCCTGAAGACTTGATGAGCAAGTTCAGGTGAGTTTAATCAGGAAACTCTGCAGGATAATGACTCACCAGGAAAAAAAACTGGACACTTCTCAAAAGGTATGTTTAATTCATTACTGTTACATGCACACCAGAGATGCATCTATCAGCGTATTCTTAATGTATGTATATTTGCAGAGCTGTCAGTAAGCAGGTTTCTTCACACCTTTCTGTTACTACAGTTTGGTCTTTTTTCCCCTCATGAACATTCGCAGGAATGCAGTGAATAAAACATTTTCTTATACCCACCTAAACGGCATAAGGAAAATAGTATTTGTTTACATGATGTTTTCAGAATGCTGCTTTTGACAAAAAACTCTTAATTGCATGTAAACATAGAGTTAGAGTTAGGTTTAGGTTTAGGATTAGGGTTATTAACCCTAACCCTAACTATCATTATCAAAGTACTATCTAAAAGTATATATTTTATCATATATTATTTGTGCAATTCAGTTGTTTTATCATAAAATAAAAAGTACATTTATTTATGTGAAATTTTACTAAGACTTGTAAAAAGCTGATATTACATAATACAGAATATTAGTACTTTTATTGTTTTGAAATATATATTGAGATCTAATTTGTAACATTGTGTTTCTTTAGTCCTTTGTTTAAGGTATATAATTGAAGATAGAACTTGTAGAAAGAACCGGTAATATCTTTTTATGTAAAGATTAAGCAACTTTTTTTTTAACCTATATGGCTTTGGATATAAAGTTCTGTACCTGTGAAACATCTTTTAATGTAGCTGTTGACATTTTGCTGAACCTGCCTGTCTTTGTGAATCTGTTCGCTCACAGCAGTGCCTTTTCCTGATCTCCCAGAGGAACCTTTACTGTAGAGCCACCTTTATACTGCACGATTATTCAATGTCTCTGCGACAAAATGCATCTTTTGTTGTCTGTAAGTTAAGCACAACCATTCATTGCAGTCTCCGCTCTTTATATAAATAGATCCCGTTATAAAAGGTTTCCGTTTCAGAGAAATCGCCTCTCTACAGCAGAGAAACCAATTCACCTGCTTGATGTCCTCCTTGAGCTCTTTCTTTTTTCCTTCTGGTGACCCCGAACTATCTTTTCTTATTCCTTCTGTTAGGGGTGAGAACAATTTAGCTGTGGCCATACTTCACTTAGCAACCCAGTGACTTCCTCTTAATCAGTGTCTTTTTCTCATTTAAAGCTGTTGCCGTCAGTATTTGTTGGGGTGATGAGGGAGGTGATTTGTTCCTTGGTAACTTAATGGTCAATAAATGGTATATAGTTGCAAAGTGTTCATTGCTATGTGGCTGCTAGGGCTTTGCAAAGCTGTTGCTGATTGGTTTTCAGTATGTTGATAGGTGGTTGCCAGGTTGTTATTATTTAGTGTGGTTTGTTTTCATGTGTTCTAATTGCCATGTGGTTTCTAGGGTGTTTTGTTGTTGCTCTGTTGTTGCTATGTTTGTATAATTGGTGTATGTATTTCATCCTTCACTTCTTCATGGTCCGTAAACATAGTCTGGATACTTGTACCTAAAATCATGTTGTTTTGGTTCTTTATCTGGCATCCCCACTGTGAAAGATAACAGTGCATTTATACATAATAAAAAGCATGCATTGTCATCTTTGAAAGCACAAAAGTTTCAGAATAAAGTAAAGGTCAGGCATCTTGAACAGATTTGTCTGCAAGATAAAGGTGCCATCTTGCGCTTTGAACCAGCATTGATTCTTGTGTTTGATGTATAAGTGAATCGAAAGGCTTCGCCCGTAGTCCTTAGAAAGTTCTTTTGGAAGTGATTTTATGGGGAACAAGCAATAAGACAAAGGTTATCTCTTGAGTACTACATCCATCAGCTTCCCTTTAAAGATTAGAGATTGACTCATTTGTTTTTCCACATTAATCGAGTTTTACCCATAGTACTTTTGACAGATATGTTGGTCTCACACATGGCAACATTGATGTGCAAGACTCATATGGCCCTTGGGTGTTTTTGAAAGGACGCACACTTTATTTTTCCCATCCAACTGAAATCTAGCATGTTAACTGATGGTGTTTTAAAAAAAGTTGTATGGATTAGCAACAACATAAGGGTGAGTAAATAAATGTAAATTTTTTTGGTAAGCCACTCCTACACTTTGAGAAAAAAGGTACAAAAGCTGTAACTGGGGCAGTACATTTATAAAAGGTACACCTTTGTACCATATTTACAACCAAATGGTACATATTAGTACCTTTTAAAAGGGTACTGCCCCAGTGACAGCTTTCTTTCTGAGAGTGTGTAAGCATTCTTTTTATCTTTTAAACCAAAAGGTAGTGCAATTCATATTTTATGGTGTTTCACGCAAACATGAGCTTGACAATCAAGGGCAGGTGACAAAGAACTCTCTCCCTCTTTCATGCTTTATTTACCCCCGCCTCATTCAGCATCAAGTGATATAACTCACTAATAGCGGAAGCCTTTCACAAACTCTTCAATCAAGAAGGGCATGACTGCAGCCCAAATAATGAAGATCTAAAGGACCTCCGACATTGATGGTAATGACACCAAAAAACACCACAAAATGCCACCACCAGCACGGCTCGCAATCAAGAAGCTTGTTAAATTATGCGCAGTCACAATTTGTACCTGAAACCAAACATCTCAATTGATTAGGCACTCCAGTGGCCTTGGCATGCCGTGCCTGAAGTATTTGTAGACTTAATACCATCCGTCTTATGAATAGAACGTGTTTTTCTCCCACATGATGGGAACAAATATTAATTTGCAAAGGCTTTTGTTTTAACGTCAGGCACCGGATATGTTTTGTTAGTTTAAGCTGCTTTAGAGCGACATCTCGATGGTGGGTGTACCTGAGGTAATTTGTATGTTCACCTACTGTAGTCAGCCGTTTTGTTTAACACCAAATTTAATACATTTTTTTCTCTTCTGATGGAGGTTCTGCAATGATATGTTTGGCAAAAAAAAGAAAGACTTGTAGTAATGTGAGGATTGCTCTTGACAGGATAGTTGACAGTCAATATTTTTAACAAAAAAATTATTAACTTAATACATTATGGAATTACAGTGATGTTTCAATGTGAACTATGCAATTTTAGAGTTTAATCTATTGGTTTTGTCTCAGTACTCTTCTTACAGTAGGCTGAGTTATGATGGATGAAACTCTAAAGGTTCATTATGCCTTTATAAATATCAAACTTTCTAAAATGACTAGCAGTACAGTGAGTTTAATCTGCAATTGGAGTCTTGTGGCTTCCAATAATGATATCTTTAATGGCTACTGAAATATTAATTGTTCATTTTGATATGTAACTCTTGGTTTTGCTCTCAGGGGAGACACACATTCACAGTTTGCAGAGTTTCTCTGATCACACGTTACTGTATTCCAGTGTACTGTTGTGTAAAGAGTCCTGTACACAAATCCACCTGTAGTCTTGACTAACCCTTTTGCGTCCTGTCACTTTCATAGATAGATGACAGACAGCCAGGTAGGTATATAGACCGATATAGATATATAGACATAGACAGACAGAAATAGATGGGCAGGCAGACATAGACAGAAGTAGATGGACAGACGGACGGACAGATAGATAGACATAGACAGACAGACATAGATAGAAGGATAGACAGACAGACAGACATATAGACAGATAAACTAATGGATAGACAGATAAACTGATGGATAGACAGACATAGATGGACAGATGGACGAATGAACAGACAGACAGACATATGGACAGACAGACAGATGGACAGACATAGGCGAACGGACAGATAAATAGACAGACATAGACGGACAGACAGACATAGATGGACAGACGGACAGACAGACAGACATAGATGGACAAACAGACATAGACGAACGGACAGATAGATAGATAGATAGATATGGAGAGACAGACAGACAGACATAAACAGATGAACAGACGGAGTGACGGACAGACAGACATATATGGATGGACAGACAAATAGACATAAATGGACGGATGGACAGACAGACATAAACAGATAGATGAACAGACGGAGTGATGGGCAGACAGACAGACATAGATGGATGGACAGACAGATAGACAGACATAAATGGACGGACGGACAGAGAGACATGGATGGACGGACAGGTAGACAGACATAATTGGACGGACAGATAGAGAGGCAGACAAACATAGATGGAAGGACAGATGGACAGACAGACAGACACAGATAAACATAGATGGACAGACATAGATGATAGATTGACAGATAGACATAGACAAACATAGATGGACAGACAGACAGATAGACAGACATGGATGGATGGACAGATAGACAGACATAGACAAACAGATGGAAGGACAGATGGACAGACAGACAGACACAGATAAACATAGATGGACAGACAAACAGACATAGATGGATAGATTGACAGATAGACATAGACAAACATAGATGGACAGACAGACAGATAGACAGACATGGATGGATGGACAGATAGACAGACATAGACAAACATAGATGGATGGACAGATGGACAGATAGACAGACACAGATAAACATAGACAGACAGATAGACAGACATGGATGGATGGACAGATAGACAGATAGATAGATAGAGAGACAGACAGACAAAGATAGATGGACTAACAGATAGACAGACAGAGATAGACAGACAAACAGACATATAGATGGACAGGTATACATATTCTGATATGCTAAACGATGCTCTTTACCCACTTTAGTGCTTTTTGTACCTAATATGACACACCAAAGCTTTAATGTCATTTATTACTGCCAGCCTTTTAAACGAGATGTTCAGAGGATGATTGTGTTAAAGGTTCATCTACCTAATATATTACAATGATACGGTCAGTCACGGTTTGTTTATTATTATTTTTTAAAATAATATCAGTCTGAATTATTTGTGGACCACTTAATATTGCCTAGTGTCAGAAAACAAGTGTATTATAATACCTCAGCCATTTCTGTGATCAATGAAATGTTATCATAACATGGCATCTCACGAGTTGTACTTCCTCAAAGTGTATCTCGTCTCCGCTTTTTCCCTTTAAGTTTTGTGCGGTCTAATCTTTGACAGCCAGAGCAAACAAAAGTCAGTCGATCAAAATTTCCCAGCAAAATGTTACCCCCCTCCACCTCAGATTTAAACACACGGGGTCATTTTTCACGAATGTCTACAACACAATCTTTATTTCTCTCCTTGCTGCTCTTGTTTACCCTCTTGGCTGTATCCAGGGCTTTCCATACATCTCTCTAACAGATAATACCTGCCAAAATCCAATTTACTGGTTTTCTCCCTCAATGTCAAAGCTTGTAGGCAGATGGCTTTGGTCTTAAGATAATAATGATCACATCTCTCTTGCTGCTGGGCCAGATTATGATGTTTGGGAGACTCAGCAGGGGACTGGTCCAAAGCAAAGATGGTCTTAATGACAGCTCTTGATACTTCTCAAGGGGAAAGATCTTAATTCGCACTGAGGGCACTTCAACAGTTAAATAAAGTAATACGGATTCATCTTATATGTAGTATATGCCCCCATTCCTTTCCAGCTGGATTTTCAGAGTCTTGATTGACTGAAAGCATTGAGGCAGTAATAATTCGTCCAAGTTCGTCATATGCGTGGGTTCTGTTTGCTGTGAACACGTTGTTTCTGTCTTGCTGGAGATCAGAGGAACTCAATGAAAGGTTGTGCCTCTCTCCTCGCTTGCCCCTGCTGTTTTTCAGACCATGCCCTCAATAATTAAATAGCGCTCTATTTGTGGTGCAAAAGCAACCAGTCAGTCAAAGAGAAAAGCATTGCAAATGTCTGTTAGCGCAAACCACCTCTTTATCAGCACAGTCTTCATTAATCACAGCTGACGTGATTATATAACGTGACATTTTGTGAGTGCTACAGGATATTCAATGAAAAAGTAGGTTACTTTTTTTAATCCTCAGGAATTTGATTAGACAGACAAGTAGACAGACAGATATGGGTAGATATAAAGACAGACAGGTATATTTTTTAATCCTCAGGAAATTAATTAGATAAATAGATTAGATAGACAGATAGATAAACAGATACTCCCATGATAGATAGATAGATAGA